>JAXIVJ010000530.1:5000-185000 GCA_036785665.1 Chirona hameri
TTCTTGTTCATTTTGGGGGTCAAAAACCCCAAATTTCGAAAATGCGAGATTGGCATTTGAAAGAAAATGGTATTTTATATCTTTGCTTAATTGCGTTTGCAATTTGCTTCAAAACTCTGGTTTCTACAATTTGTCAAACATTTATTGTCTTTGCACCAACATGACGTCATCAAAAGATAATTATTTCCCAAATTTCTCAACCAATTTGAATGAAATTGTTACAGCATACGTATAATTGTTGTATACTTAGCTACTGCAAATTTCAGCAAGATACGCCCCATGTCTAAAATGTTATGCAAGAAAACCCTCAGGGGGGTCGTTTTAGGACCCCCGTAGGGCGAGGGTTAAAGGGACTGTCCCACCTTTTGAAAGTTGTCGAATCACACTTAATTGTATGTCTACATGTCAGGCGAGGTCAGCTAAACATGTTCGTGAACTTTTTTTTCCTAAAAAAAATGCTTATCTTGGAAGATATTCAACTTCAAGTTTTAAACGGAAAGTTGGGTTGGTGACGTCATATGATTTATTAATAACAGGGAAATCCTTTGTGCTGCCAAATGTATGGCACAATTTTTGTTCGACATCTAATGCGCAAAAAAAGCGAACCACCCGGTGTCTAGATTGCCTTGGATTGCGAACCACCCAGGGATCGAGAAATGAAAGACGAAAATATTTCAAGGCTGACCTTAAACAAGTCTACTGTCATTACCAGTTGGGTAAAGAGTACGACGTTGTCGGTTTAGAGACCCTCTTCAAATACATATCGGCCTTATTTTTTACAGATGTCAAAATCAAACTCGAATATCTTTTTGATTAGATGATTGTGTTGTTTCAACTGCTACCATACTTAATTCCGATGCCAAGCCATCGAAATGGCTTTGCCCCGAACACGAACTGCAGGGGGGGGTTGATTTCCGCCCCCCCCCCCTGAGATCTCGAAAACTACGCAACTTAGCGAGAAGCGGAAGAAGGCATTTGATAGCTTCATACATGTTCTATCGAAAGTATTTCAGTGTTTTTTTAAGTCAGGTCAAAATTGAGGTCACCAAAGGTCATCAAATGTCAGGTTTTTCCAGTTTTGTCCTGTTTTAGGACATCGCTCCAGAAATTCCCACATATCTCAGAAACGATGCTAGTTAGAAACAAACGGGAAAAAAAACAAACGCCAGCCAGTGAAATTTGTAATTGCTGAGGTGTCCTCAGATTTGATCTCAGGTCAATATTTGAGGCTCCAGAGGTCAAAAACAAAAAAAAACGTTTTTTGCTAAATCGTTTTCTATTCACTTTTTACTTAATAAAGATAACGGAAAACTGTTTACGCCATTGTGTTTATCTTGTCAAGGCGCTTTTAATTATATATATAGTGACCTTGTTAAGTCAACTTAACAATTTGACCTAAGGTCAAGGTCAAGTGGTGACCCAAGTAGGGCATGCTGCATATGGGAAGACGTGTCTCGACGAGACAAACACATTGATGTCTGTTTTACTTCTCTCTCTTCATTATGTCGAAAGTTATTGACAAAAAAAGTGATGGTGACCTTGCATGACCTCAAATGACCCAATAGGGGTCACTGAACAAAAATTACACTTGGATCATCAAGAATATCCTATAATAACATGATCCAGAAGTAATTGGACTAGTACCATGCATATCCTTGAAATAGGAAGCATTTGTATATTTCCCCATTGGCTTATTATGGGGAGGTTACGAAATTGACCTGGCCTTAGGTCACTGGTATCAAAATTCCGAGATATACGAATTGTAAGTACTGATGCCCTCATGACATCCCGTAAGTTTCAACCTGATCGGTGAAAAACTCTGGCTTTGGCACAACTGCAAACATTTTTGGTGGTGGGGTCACTTGACCTGGTCTGGTGACCTGACCTGAGATGACCCGAGCATATTTTTTTTCTTCTCAAAGTGTGCGCAATTGATGTCTTAACAGGTGTATCAAAATCCGGCGGCGCTGCGCGCCGCCGTTTTTTCGCTATCTTTGAAAAACTTGAGGGGTGGGCGGAAATCCCCCCCCCCCCTAAAGTGCGCGGGTTAAGGTGGGACAGTCCCTTTAACATCAACTAATTTGCACTTGTTTCAATCACCGTAAACCGATATAACTCTTTTATACTTCAGGCAGTTAGAAAGAAGCCGTGAAGATCGCATTTCCGTATTATCGCCAAATGTCGCCGCAGAACCCTCCAAAATCGTGCCCTGGAACCGCCTCTGTTCAGGTTAAGAGCTCAAAATTTTGACTTCAAATGTGAACATCAATTTTTGGAAAGTCCCAAAATTTCATGGACCTACTCCAACTGTTCTAGAGATATCTGCGATAAAAAAAACATGGGGGGGGGGCGGAATCCGCGCCCCTCCCCTGTTACAAATAGGGTTAAGCAATGACAAATTTGGTACTTTCCCTTTTATTTACAGCTTGTTCCTTTTCCTAGCTATCGCTGTAGCTGAAACATTTTGGTGGTTTTCTGGAGCCAATTGCTAAAACTTACAATATTGACCTTTGATGTGATGTGATGTGTGAAACACCCACAGGCCCAGAGCCCATAGTGGCATCTGGGCCTGTGGGTTGTACTGCTGATAAAACGCAATACACAATTGATGACCGCTGGTAGTGACCTCAATATTGACCTGAACCAAAAATAACCGAAATATTTTCGACATGAATTTAGACGGGCTATCAACGGCGTTGTTTTATTCTTCCTAATCCCCATTGGAGCAGAGTTCGGGTGGGGCGTCAGATGCCTCCCCTGGCACGGCTTAGCTGGCGCCGAGCACCGGCAGTGCGCGGGTGCTTTAAAACAAATTATACCTTGATAAGCTGCTTAGATTTTCCTTCAGGAAAAGTGTTAGTTTTCGACTGATTTAGTTGTATTAGTAAAGCTATGGCAGGTTTGCTCCTTCGATGATGGCGTGTTTATATTTATAATTTGTATTCAGTTTCATTATTGTATTCAACTATAATGAAAAAAAAACACAAACGTATGTGATGTGTGAAACACCCACAGGCCCAGAGCCCATAGTGGCATCTGGGCCTGTGGTTGTACTGCTGATAAAACGCAATACACAATTGATGACCGCTGGTAGTGACCTCAATATTGACCTGAACCAAAAATAACCGAAATATTTTCGACATGAATTTAGACGGGGCTATCAACGGCGTTGTTTTATTCTTCCTAATCCCCCATTGGAGCAGAGTTCGGGTGGGGGCGTCAGATGCCTCCCCTGGCACGGCTTAGCTGGCGCCGAGCACCGGCAGTGCGCGGGTGCTTTAAAACAAATTATACCTTGATAAGCTGCTTAGATTTTCCTTCAGGAAAAGTGTTAGTTTTCGACTGATTTAGTTGTATTAGTAAAGCTATGGCAGGTTTGCTCCTTCGATGATGGCGTGTTTATATTATAATTTGTATTCAGTTTCATTATTGTATTCAACTATTTTATTTATATTTTACACTTATGTTTGCCATTATCACACCTAAAATGTATCAGTATCTATGTGTAAGTACACTTAACCATATGCTTTAGCAGCATTTTCTCGAATTGCCCCCCCCCCCCCCCCGTAAAAATTCCTTAGCCGACGCCCTGATATGCAATATGCATAATATTTAGTTGTCCTTGTATTTTATAATCATTTATTACTGGTGCCACGTAATATGCATACACTAGCAAACAGCTCATTCACTAAATATAAATGTTGTCCATTTGAAACCTCACAGTAGCCATCTGTTCCCCAGGTGGAGGCATGCTTCACTGTGTCCACTGCGACTGCGCGTGTCTGGGACAGGATCGTCTGCACAATCACGTGAAGTGGCGTCACGGCCACATTAGCAGGGACGGTAGACACAAATGTGAGTGGTGCGAGTACTCCACAGACTATACAACCGCCATAAGACGTCATCGCTTGACACACACGGGGAGAGCGGCCGCACCGCTGTGATGACTGCGGCAAGACGTTTACCGGGCAGGGTAATCTGACGCGTCACCGCCGTATACACAGCGGTCAGATGGCGTACGGATGTCACGTCTGCGGGCAGACGTTCACAGAGGTCGTTGATCTGGCGCAACACAAACGTATCCACACCGGTGAGATCGTCCGCCAGTGTGAGCAGTGTGGCGCCACGTTTAACGGGACGTATGATTACATCACCCATATGAAGCGTCACAGTGGCGTGAAGGCGTACCGGTGCCATGTGTGCTCGGCCCGGTTCGTTTTACGGACAGACCTCACCGGACACATGCGGACGCACACGGGGGAGCGGCTGCTCCTCCTGCTCGGCCCGGTTCTTTGCACGGTCAGACCTCACCAGACACATGCGGATTCACACGGGGGAGCGGCCGTACGGCTGCTCCTCTTGCTCGGCCCGGTTCTTTACACGGGCAAACCTCACCGGACACATGCGGACTCACACGGGGGGAACGGCCGTATGGCTGCTCCTTCTGCTCGTCTCGGTTCGCTAGACGGGGAGACCTCACTAGACACATGCGGACTCACTCGGGGTAGCGGCCGTTCGGCTGCTTCTTCTGCCCGGCCCGGTTCTCGCATCCGTCGAACCTGAAGCAGCACGTCATCTGCCGTCATACACACGACTACAAACACAGCTGTGACCGGTGTGGTAAAGGCTTCGTGTTACCCAATGAACTGCTGAGGGCATGTTTTTTTTTTTCATGCCTGCTTTTCATGCCTGCTGCTGAATTTCATGCCTGCTGAGGCATGGCATGAAATTTGCAATCGCTAAGGTGCCTCAAATATGATCTCAAGTCAATATTTGAGGCTCCGGAGGTCAAAAAAGAAAAAAAATGAAGTTTTTTTGCTTTTTTCTCGCTATTAACTTTTTATGTAATACAGATAACGGAAAACTGTTAACGCCATTGTGTTTATCTTGTCAAGGCGCTTTAAATGATGTACATGGTGACCTTGTTAAGTTAACTTAACAAATTTGACCTCAGGTCAAGGTCAAGTGGTGACACAAGTATGGCATGTTGCATATGAAAAGACGTGTCTCGACGAGACAAACACATTGATGTCTGTTTCACTCCTCTATCTTCACGATGTCGGGAGTTATTGACAAAAAAAAAGTGATGGTTACCTCGCATGACCTCAAATGACCTAATAGGGGTCACTGAACAAAACTTACACTTGGATCATCAAGAATATCCTATAATAACATGATCCAGAAGTAATTGGACTAATATCATGTATATCCTTAGCATTTGCATATTTCCCCATTGACTTATTATGGGGAGGCTACGAAATTGACCTGACCTTAGGTCACCGATATCAAAATTCCGAGATAAACGAATTGTAAGTACGTATGCCCTCATCACATCCTGTAAGTTTCAAACTGATCGGTGAAGAACTCTGGCTTTGGCACAACTGCAAAAAAAAATTGGAGGTGGGGTCGCTTGATCTGGTCTGGTGACCTGACCTGAGATGACCCGAGGTTATTTTTTTTTTCAAAGTGTGCGCAATTGATGTCCTGACAGGTGTACGAAAATCCGGCGGCGCTGCGCGCCGCCATTTTTTCGCTATCTTTGAAAAACCTGATGGGGGGGGGGGCGGAAATCAACCACCTCCCCCTGCAGTGCGCGGGTTAAAATGTATCAGTATCTATGTGCCTTAGCAGCATTTTTATCGAATTGCCTCCCCCCCCCCGTAAAAATTCCTTAGCCGAGGCCCTGATATGCAACATGCATAATATTTAGTTGTCCTTGTGTTGTATAATCATGTATTACTGCTGCCACGTAATTTTGATACACTAGCCAACAACTCATTCACTAAATATAAACAGTGGCCAAGCATTGACAAATATGGGTGGAAAACGACACCCTATGGGCACTATTTTTTCACTCTTTTTCCTGCGTTTTATTGTGAATTTTGCACTCCTTATTTCAAAATGTATTGGATAATTGGAACCCTGATACTTATTTATGGATGTAATGATTGGGACAGCCTGTGGATAGAAAGACTGGTAAGAATTGACATAGGTAATAACTATGTCAATTTTCCACTCTTTTTGCTTATTTGGTACCAGAATTTTCCACTCTGCATCCCAGCTCCAAAGTAAGCCCTGAATAAAAAAATGTCCATTTGCAACCTCACAGTAACCATCTGTTCCCCAGATGGAGGCATGCTTCACTGTGTCCACTGCGACTACGCGTGTCTGGGACAGGATCGTCTGAACAATCACGTGAAGTGGCGTCACGGCCACATTGGCAGGGACGGTAGACACAGGTGTGAGTGGTGCGAGTACTCCACAAACAATATAACTAGCATCAGACACCATCGCTTGACGCACACGGGAGAGCGGCCGCACCGCTGTGACGACTGCGGCAAGACGTTTGCCGCGCGGGGTAATCTGACGCGTCACCGTCTTATACACAGCGGTCAGAGGGCGTACGGATGTCACGTATGCGGGAAGACGTTCACAGAGGTCGGTGGTCTGGCGCAACACAAACGTATTCACACCGGAGAGATGGTCCGCCAGTGTGAGCAGTGTGGCGACACGTTTAACGTGTCGGCTAATTACATCATCCATATGAAGCGTCACAGTGGCGTGAAGGCGTACCGGTGCCAGGTGTGCTCGGCCCGGTTCGTTTTACGGTCATACCTCACCAGACACATGCGGACTCACACGCGGGAGCGGCCATACGGCTGCTCATCCTGCTCGGCCCG
This sequence comes from Chirona hameri, assembly GCA_036785665.1. Taxonomy (NCBI): domain Eukaryota; kingdom Metazoa; phylum Arthropoda; class Thecostraca; order Balanomorpha; family Balanidae; genus Chirona; species Chirona hameri. Next base: position 11,681 of record JAXIVJ010000530.1, read on the forward strand.
GTTCTTTACACGGGCAAACCTCACCGGACACATGCGGACTCACACGGGGGAGCGGCCGTACGGCTGCTCCTTCTGCCCGGCCCGGTTCGTTGGACGGTCAGACCTCACCAGACACATACGGACTCACACGGGGGAGCGGCCGTACGGTTGCTCCTTCTGCCCGGCCCGGTTCTCGCATCCGTCGAACCTGAAGCAGCACGTCATCTGCCGTCATACACACGACTACAAACACAGCTGTGACCGGTGTGGTAAAGGCTTCGTGTTACCCAATGAACTGCTGAGGCATGTGGACAAGTGCTCAGCTGTCAGCTGATTTGCACAATAACGTTATGCGGATTGGCCTATTGAGACACTGACGGTATTAATTATTGCCTGCTGTAGCATGACTTTAATGTAGTGTATATTGTATGCATCAAACTGTTTGGTCACCAGCTCGGTCCAATGGCCGCTCATTCTCTGTGACCGATGTGTATTGATATATTATTGAGACGTCTGGCTTTACGATCAACTTAGCCCCATATCTGCAATGTATATGCGTTATTAGAATGATTTTCGATGAATTGCTGTTGGCGTTTACAAATACATATTCAACTGGTGAACACCTGCAATATCGCATTACCCATATTGATATACAGATTGCCAATATACAATGTACAAATGTTACCTCAGGTCAAGGTCAAGTGGTGACCCAGTACGTCTTTTTACATATTGGGAGACGTGTCTCGACGAGACAATCACATTGGTGCCGGTTTCACACCTCTATCTGCATTATGTCGACAGTTATTGACACAACTGTTGGTGACATCAGATGATCTCGGCTGACACTGTAGGGGTCACTGAAAAAAGCGCACCGGGATCATCAAGCATTTCCTATGATAACATTTTGCAGAAGCAATTTGGCTGATATCATGCGTATCCGCGGAATAGTAAGCATTTGAATATTTCCCCAGTGACATACATAGGTGGTGGTCACGAAATTGGCCTGACCTTAGGTCACCGATATTACAAATATGAGTTATTTAAATTGTAGGTCCATATGACCTTATGCAATCCTGTAAGTTTGAAACAAATCGGCCATAAACTGTGGCTGTGGTATGACGGCAAACTTTGTTTTAGGTAGCGTCACGTGACCTGGCCTGGTGACCTGACTGAGATGACCCGAGGTTAAGAAATTCACAGAATGTGGGTAACTGATGCCGGAGCACCTGTGCCAAAAACGGCTTAGCGCAGGCGACGACGCCAAAATGGCGAGGTCGCCGACGGGCCTCGAGCATGCGATCTTAAAATCGTCGCGCGATAAAAGTGTTAAGAACTAACTAAAATCCAAGATCACCACTACACTCAACACACCTGAGTACATCAGGATACATCTGTCTTGGAGCTTCATCTTTCAATATTGTATTTTCACCCCACCCTAGTGGTTAGGGACCCCTCAACCGCTGCCTTACCACAAGTCAGGGGTGGGGTACCGCTGCACTTGCGCACGTGCACACCCCTATTCTATATCTCAGGAACGGCTGAGCCGATTGTGTTTAAATTTGGTGTGGGGTTAGGGTCCCCTCAGCCGACGCCTTCCCACAAGTCAAACGTAACAGAACCAAGGGCAATCCAGTTTGGCTTACCCCAGAAGTAAGGAGTGCTATACAAGCTAAAAGAAGTGCATTTGGCATTTTGAAGGGATCTTCACTAGATATAAATCAGAAGGCCTACCAGAATGCAAGAAATTCAGTTAAGAAAAAGGTCAGAGCAGCTAAAAGGGCAAAGGAACTTGATTTAGTGGCTGTGGTATGACGGCAAACTTTGTTTTAGGTAGCGTCAAGTGACCTGGCCTGGTGACCTGACTGAGATGACCCGAGGTTAAGAAATTCACAGAAATTCACATTGTAATGCAGATAGTAAGAAGTTCTTCAGTTTTTATAAGTTAAGTACAGTTTCCAAAAATATAGGTCCATTTAAGGTAGATGATGTGTTAGTTAGCAAGGACAGTGAAATGGTTGAAGTGCTTAATGATCAGTTTCAATCTGTCTTTACTATCGAGGACCAGAGTAGTATTGCAGCACTTCAGCCTGAGCTAGAGACAGAGGAGACTATAGGAGAGCTAGGTGGCATAAGTAGTGAACTTGTTCTAGAATATCTAAAGAAAGTAAGGCCTAACAAGGCAGAAGGACCTGATGAAATCCATGCTAGACTTTTAAGAGAATCTGAAAGGGAGTTGTCGGTTCCATTAGCCATAATATTTTCTAAATCACTTGCAGATAGTAAAATTCCACTTGATTGGAAAAGAGCAAATGTTGTTCCTATTCATAAAAAGGGAGATAAAAGTAAAGAGGAAAGCTATAGACCAGTTAGTCTGACCTCATTAGTCTGCAAGGTGCTTGAATCAATCATCAAAGATAAGATTGTTGAATTCTTGGAGCAAAATGAACTCATCAAGGATACACAGCATGGCTTTAGGAAGGGCCGTTCTTGTTTAACTAATCTTCTGGAGTTTTTGGATGTTGCAACATATAGCTTTGATCAGGGTAAACAGCTAGATGTAGCTTTTCTTGATTTCAGTAAAGCATTTGACAAAGTCCCCCATACAAGACTGGGGTTGCAACTTAAAATTCATGGGATCAGGGGCAAGATTCTGGATTGGATAGAAACGTGGCTTTCAGGACGCCAGCAAAGGGTTATATTGAATGGGTGCCAATCACAATGGAAGGAGGTTCTCAGTGGGGTTCCACAGGGCTCAGTCCTGGGCCCATTGCTTTTTATAATATTTGTGAATGCAATTGAGAACAGTATAGACAGCAAAGTCTTGAAATTTGCAGACGATCTAAAAGTTGTCAGGATTATTAGAGGAAAACATGATCAGGATGTTTTTCAATCAGATCTGGACAAGCTAGTTGAGTGGTCTGAAGCATGGCAGATGAAATTCAATTTGAGTAAATGTAAGATTATGCACGCTGGACGGGTTAGCAGTAAACATAGGTATGAAATGGGTGGGCAGAAAATGGAGCAGATTGAAAAGGAAAGAGATTTAGGTGTCGTGGTAAACAATAGACTATCAGCGTCAGACCAGGTTGTAGAAGCTAGGAAAAAGGCACTTAGAATGCTAGGGGCCATTAACAGAAATGTTTCCTACAAGAGTGAAAAGGTAATAACAAAACTGTATTGTGCATACGTTAGACCACATTTTGAGTATTGTGTACAAGCCTGGTCTCCAACATATGAGAAAGATTGCTGGTTGTTAGAAAGAGTTCAAAAAAGGGCAACAAAAATGGTTAATTGTCTTGGTAGTTTACCTTATGAAGATAGATTAAAGAAATTGGGTATGTTTTCACTTAGATATAGAAGGCTAAGAGGAGATCTAATTGAAGTCTTCAAATTTGTAAATAGTCAGCATTCTGGATATTTAAAGGGTATGTTTGAGTTCAATAGGGAAAATCGAGGTAGAGGTCATCAGCATAAACTCATTATGAAACAAAGTAGGACTAGGCTACGACAGTCATTTTTCAGTAGAAGGGTTGTAGGACATTGGAATATGCTACCAGGGGATGTCGCTGATGCAGTGACACTTGCTTCCTTCAAAATTAGATTAGATAAATACTTTACAGAGAAGGGATTAGTTCATAAATACTCGTGGGATTAGCCTTCTTTTATGCAGGTAGAGTAAGGTGATTTGAAGGGGCGAGACTGGTGGAGGTGGGGGTGGGTGTGGGTGTGGGTGGGGTGGGGTGCAACCTCGGATGGGCCCAAGAGGCTCTTTGTTGCACTTTTCTTTTATGTCTTTTATGTCTTTTATGTCAGGGATGGGGTGCCTCTGCACGTGAACACGTGTACACCCCTATTCTATATCTCAGGAACGGCTGAGCCGATTGTGTTCAAATTTGGTGTGTGGTTAGGGACCTCTCAGCCGCCACTTTCCCACAAGTCAGGGATGGGGTGGCTCTGCACGTGCGCACGTGCGCAACCTTTTTGTGTCTCAGAAACTACCTGCCCGATGGAGTTGAAATTCGCCATACATTTCCTTCGCGCTCGCTCGTTCATCGCCAACTACGGCACCTTACTGGTTTTCAGATTTGTGCCATACACCACAGAAGGGCGAGCGAGCGCTTCGCGCTCGCTTGTAATAACTGTTTTTTGTTGTAATGGATATATAATCAGTAACATAATCTTGAATCAGCAACAGATACCGCTCGGTTACCGCCGATTAGGGCGTCGTTTTACTGGTTTGTATATATAGTTCTGTAGTGTAGACTCCAGAGGGTATGTACTGTTAAAGGAAATAGTTCACCTTCAACATTAGTTTTAAACTGAGATAGCTGTTTTGTAGCCCATGTTGGGAAACCCCTATCTGCAAGTTTCCTTGACTGAAAAAGACTCTCCAGCCGAAGATATTTGACTTTTTGGCGAAGGAATTCGGCGCATATATGATATACCGTACCGTCTTTTTTTTTCTTCTTTTTTTTCCCGGAACGGCCTATAGCCATTTTCCGGGGAGGGGCAATGACCTCTGGCAATTTGCCAGGCAAAAAACTACGTTAACCGGTTTATGTGACCCGGAGCAAACTAGGGACTAGGGCAGCTATTTTACGTTACTAATTACGTTAACCGGTTTATTTGTACCCGGAACAATTATTTGTTCAAAGTAAATATAATATCTAACATTACGTTAAGTATTTCGTTCAAGGTCAAAAATAAGTAAAACACGAGACACACATACATACATATTTTTATTACATACACTTGAACAGTGTCAGTGTTGGTGGAGCCGTGGGGTGCCGTCATTGCAACAGCGGGAGACTGTTGCCAGTCTCCCTAGCTCCGGCGCCTCGGCGAGACCTGGTTGTGGGGTGTGTTTAGCTGGGCGAAAAGTCCTGAATAATAAAAAAAAACGGCGTCTATAGCAAAGGGGAAAAACCTGCGCGGTGGGCCAAAAATGCGCAAGGCAAAAAACCCCTGTTATATTTGTTTAGCTAAACGTGTTTGGTAGAGATAATCTAAGAGGGGACCTATCAATACAAGCTAACTATCACCTAACAGTGTAAAAAAGATTGACAGGGTGGATACTGCACCGCAGCGCAGTGGACACTGCACCGCAGCGCAGTGGACACTGCACCGCAGCGCAGCAGCCACCGCACCGCGGCGCAGCATCGGCGGGTGATCTGGTTTGGCAGGGAATCATGCCGCCGCCAACGCAAAATCGAACATCAGCCACCGGCGTCCCATCGCAGAAATCCACCGCCAAATCAGCCACGTCACGAACAGCCAAAGCACTAAACCATTCGCCGCGCGGCCGAGATCCAGCAGGGGGCCCCCGCAACAACACACCGGCAGCTGACACGCAACCCCACGTCGGCAGCAACATGATTTAATATACTGCACCGCAGCGCAGCGGACACCACACCGCAGCGCAGTGGAGTGAGCACCGCACCGCAGCGCAGCGGCCACCACACCGCAGCGCAGCATCGGAATATGTTATCAGGGGCGGGTGTTCAACTACTCGGCTTTGGCAAGAGCGGGGTAGAGGGGAGAGGAGGGTTGGGAGGAGCATTACGTTAAGAAATGAACAACGAATTCCAATGGAACCTTTCGTTGCGCGACTGATTTGGCAGGGAATCATGCCTCCGCCAACGCAAGACCGCACATCTACCATCGGCGTCCCATCGCAGAAATCCCCCGCCAAATCAGCCACGCAACGAATTTCGCCGCGCGGCCGAGATCCAGCAGGGGGCCCCCGTAACAAGACACCGGCAGCCAACACGCAACCCCACGTCGGCAGCAGCGTGATTTTAACATAATTTAACATGCTGCACCGCAGCGCAGCGGACACTGCACCGCAGCGCAGCAGCCACCGCACCGCGGCGCAGCATCGGCGTGTGATCTGGTTTGGCAGGGAATCATGCCGCCGCCAACGCAAAATCGCACATCAGCCACCGGCGTCCCATCGCAGAAATCCCCCGCCAAATCAGCCACGTCACGAACAGCACCGGCCATTCGCCGCGCGGCCGAGATCCAGCAGGGGCCCCCCGCAACAAGACACCGGCAGCCAACACAACTCCCGCGTCAGCAGTAACTTGATTTAACAGTTAGTCAGGAAGTTATTTCCGACTGGTTTGGCAGGGAATCATGCCGCCGCCAACGCAAAACCACACATCAACCATCGGCGTCCCATCGCAGAAATCCCCCGCCAAATCAGCCACGCAACGAACAGCCAAGCCATAACCATTCGCCGCGCTACCAATCCAGCAGGGGCCCCCGCGACAAGACACCGGCAGCCAACACACAACTCCCACGTCAGCAGCAGCACGATTTAACAGTTAGTCAGAAATAACTTAATGAAGTATTTGTTGGAGGTGATTTATTGTTTCTTGTTGAACCGTCTCAAATTGCGGCGGTAGCGGTTACTTTCAGGGGGCTGGGGGGGAGGGGCTACGAGGGAGCTGGGAAGGAGGGTGGGGGGAGGGGAGGGATGGCGGGGAGAGGCGGGCGGGCGGGGAGCTGGGGCGGGAGGGCGGGGACTGGGCGGGGTTGCGGGCGACTTTCCGGGAGACGGCTCTCATGAGAGAGTCGTCCGAGGGGAGGTCCTCCGAGAATCGGCTCTCCGCTGGTGCTGGGGAGGCCGGGGAGGCGGGGCCTGAGTCGGTGTTCGACTCGGCTGGTTGGGCTGGGGAGCGCGGTGCCGGTGGATCAGCGGCAACGGCGCCTTCGAGGTCCGACAGAGATGCCTCGGGGAGCTGGGGTGGTGGTCGGGGGGTCTGTCGGTTGGGGGGTCTGGCGGGAGGCCGGTGGGGTGGGGGGGGGAGGTTCCGGGAGGTGGGAGGGGCGGCCAAGCGCCGGGGGCGAGACCTGGGCTGAGAGAGGTGGAGGGCGGGGCGTCCGGTGGGCGCCGACTGTCGCCGCGCTTCAAGCGCTCTGTCTCGCGAGCGAGACCCCAGGCCAAACACCGGCGGTCCCAGGCCGGGTGGGCCTGGTCGCACGAGGCGCAGCGTGCTGCGCGCGTGCACCCTTCGGTGCCGTGCTCGCCAGCGCACCGACCACAGGTGGCGGTGCGCACCCGGCAGGTCCACTTGAGGTGGCCGTAGTGCCAGCACTGCTGACACTGCCGGGGGGGGGGGGGGGGGGGGCGGGATCCACTCCCTGACGGGGGCAGCCACGTACCCACAGTGGATGTGGGTCGGCAGCTCCTTGCCTCGGAAGCGGAGCCGAATCAGCGGGTTGGGCTGATCGGGTCGCCGCTTCGATGGCGACAGGCGAGTCACCTCGCACACCCCTTGGTGTGCGAGTTCCCGGAGGAGATCGTCCTCCGAGAGCTCGGCCACGTCTGGGCACCATGCCAGACCCTCCACGGAGTTGAGGTGCGCCGGGGCCTCCACGGCGACCCTCACTCCGATGAAGGTGGTCCGTCCCATGACACTGACGTTCTGTTGGGACGTCAGTGTCTCGATCAGGAGTGCTCCCGATCGAATGGGTTTGGCGCTGGCTACGTCGCCACAGATGGCGACCAGCCAGCGCCGGACCTGGAACGGGTTGACATTCCTAAATGGAATGCCATCCGCTCGCCACATAAGGAGGCAAGCGGGCCCGTCCGGGGGGGTGGGGTCGGGGGGGAGCCGTGCTCCGGGTCGGACCCTGGGAGGCCCCTGAGGGGAGCGGGGAGTGGATCCGACCGGGGAGGTGCGACGTCGCGCACCGGGGGGGGACCCCAGAGGGGGGTCGGGGGGACGGAGGGGCGGGGGGGGGGTCGGGGGGTCGGGGGGACGGAGGGGCGGGGGGGTGGGTCGGGGGGATGGGAGTCCGGCAACGGCCGGGCCCCTGGACGGGGCGGGCGGGGCCCCTGAGGGGGACTGGGAGGGGGACTGAGCGGCGGGCGGGGGGCCCCAGTCCAACGGCGTGATGGCCGGGTCGGGTCGGGGAGATGGTCGGCACCGGTCCACCACAGTCTGGTGGGCGGGTCGGGCAGGCGGGGGGACCGTCCAGGGGGGAACGCGGACGCGCTCCGGGGTACCCCGGAGGGGGGTCGGGGGGGGGGGGGGGGGCGGCGGGGCGGGGGGGTCGCCATGACCGGAGGAGGGAGGGGAAAGTTCAATGAATAGCCTAAGTTACGTTAACGTGGCACACACGGCAGAACGTGTTGCCAGCTGCAATTAATCTAAAGAATGAAGCGGGTTCTCTACCTTGCAAATTGTGGAAATTACGTTACCTACTTAAAAATATCTAAGGGCTACCTATCTAAGGGTCTAACGACCCTGCCACAAGCACGTGGACAGGGTCCCGCACCCGGAAGCGGTGGAGGGCTGGTGAAGGCTGGCTAGAAGTCGTCAGTGGTCCGATGTCGTTGAGATCGATGCCGTACCGTCTGAAAGTGCCAGCACAGCCAGGGCGCATGCGCAGACCAATAACGCACACCATACAATTAATATTTTACGACCTTCTGTCCTGAATTGGCGCGATGTAGGACCATTTTTGAAAATAAAAAAGAAACTGTATTAAAAAATAGAATAAAATCGTGTTCTGAAAAATGTCCCGAAGGTGAACTATTTCCTTTAACCCGGCATTGGCTGGGGTTTGGGCCGAACGCTATTGGGGGGAACGTTTTTTACCCCCCTCTTTCGTTATCTTCCGAACCAATAACCCCAGCGAGACGCGCAAGGCGGCACTCGAAGCTCTCAATGAGACGCATCCAAAGCATACACGAAACTGTCAAAATAAGGTCACATGTCAGGTCACGGTCAGGTCAGAGGTAAGAATTGAGATATTTGAGCTTTTGGGCCATACTTTCCATCCACAAACCCTTGCATTGCAACTATTATCGCACAAAGTGCTCTCAAAGGTATAGTAAATTTCCCGCATAAGCAAAGGTGAAATTGTAAGCAAAGGTCAAGGTCAGGTCACAAAAGGTCACAGGTCTACGAAAGCCATGCGACACATGTTGTACGGATGATTTTACACGTATAATTCGGTAGTAGCAGTCATTTTCACAACCAGACACCATAGTCCAAGGTCAGGTCAAAATTTGCAATTGATAAATCTAAATATAAAAGGCATTGCCTAGACCAGTTTTGTCTCAGATATACAGTGCTGGCATTTATTTGTTTGTTTCTTGACACTAAAAGCCAAAAAAAGAGTAATTAAAACAAATTTGCATGAGCTTGATCCGCCCCTCGAGACAGGACAGGCACCTGTCCTATCTCCAGGCCCGGTACCTGTCCTGCCTCCAGACATGAGGTCCGTTACCTGACCTGCCTCCAGGCCCGGTAGCTGTCCTGTCTTAAGACTTGAGGCCCGGTATCTGCCCTGTCTCCAGACGTGAGGCCCGGTGCCTATCCTGTCTCCAGACGTGAGGCCCGTCCTGTCTCCAGACGTGAGGTCCGGTACCTGCCCTGTCTCCGGGCCCGGCATCTGTCCTGTCTCCAGACGTGAGGTCCGGTACCTGCCCTGTCTCCAGACGTGAGGTCCGGTACCTGCCCTGTTTCCAGACGTGAGGCCCGGTGCCTGTCCTGTCTCCAGACATGAGGCCTGGTACCTGTCCTTTCTCCAGACCTGAGGCCCGGCACCTTCCCTGTCTTCAGACGTGAGGTCCGGTGCCTGTTCTGTCTCCAGACGTGGGACCCGGTGCCTGCCCGGTCTCCAGACGTGATGTCCGGCATCTGTCCTGCCACCAGACGTGAGGTCCGGTGCCTGCCCTGTCTCCAGACGTCAGGCCCGGTGCCTGTCCTGCCTCCAGACGTGAGGTCCGGTGCCAGTCCTGCCTCCAGACGTGAGGTCCGGTACCTGCCCTGTCTCCAGACGTGAGGCCCGGTGCCTGTCCTGCCTCCAAACGTGAGGTCCGGTGCCAGTCCTCCCTCCAGACGTGAGGTCCGGTACCTGCCCTATCTACAGACGTGAGGCCCGGTGCCTATTCTGTCTCCAGATATAGTTACCACTGAGTGAACCTGTTGGTATTCCATTTCATCGCGTGTGAAGCCCCTCTGCAGGCCTCCGCAGCCAGAAAACTGCACCTAGTATATAGACTGCAATTCCGCTCAATAGATGGGGCTGCGAGCGGGTGCCTTAAAATCCTTACGGGAAATGCGGGGAAATAGCTGCAATGTATATGATAACTTTATGAAAATCACTACGGCTGTCAAACACCATACGGAGAATGCGAAAATTATATTTTCAAAAAACGTAAACAAATTACTCATGCCAAAATGTACGATATTGACGAAAAATGGCCAAAGTGTCTCGAAAAAGAAATGGCACCTCCAGATTTGATTAAAAAAATGAAGAAAAAATAATGTAAGCTTGTAATGAAATAGCGCATGATACTGTAACTATTATTCTGAGATGTGTTTGTCATTACCCGGCCTAGTCACCATGTCACGTCAAGTGCCCCTCCTCCAAAGAATTGTGTGGTCGAGCCACAGCCACAGTGTGGGACTGAGCGATGTGGCACTTACATGATTTAATCAGGCCATAAGCACCTACCATTTTTCTATCTCGAATTTGGTTTTATATCGGTCAGTTGAGGTCAGGTCGATATCGTGATCTCCCCAATATAAGTCAACGGGAATTGCATTTGACCTTGAAGGAACGGGAATATGCTTCCTCGCTTAGGAGAAAACACATTAGATCAGACGAATTGTTTCAATTACATGTTATTTTAGCTCATTATTGATGACCCAAGCACAATTTTTATCAGTGACTGCCACAAGGTCAGCTGGGGTTACCTGAGGTCACCACCACTTCCTTCCAATAACTGTTATTGACAGACGGAGATGTGAGACCGACAGCACTGTGCATATCTCGTCTATTGACCTGATATGAAAATGGAATACACCCAGGCATTAAGCAATGACAACTTTGATACTTTTCCTTTTATTTACAGCTTGTTCCTTTTCCTAGCTATCGTAGTAGCTGAAACATTTTGGTGGTTTCTGGAGCCAATTGCTAAAACTTGCAATATTGACCTTCGATGTGATGTGTGAAACACCATCAGGCGCAGAGCCCATAAGTGGGCTCAGGGCCCGTGGTTGTTCTGCTATTAATACACAATACACAACTGATGACCGCTGGTAGTGACCTCAATATTGACCTGAACCAAAAATAACCGAAATAATTTCGACATGAATTTAGACGAGCTATCAAACGGCATTTTTGCATTCTGCCTCATCCCCATTGGAGCAGATTTCGGGGAGGCGTCAGATGCCTCTCCTGGCACGACTAAGCTGGCACCGGCAGGGCGCGGATTAAGAACTGCTTTAAAACAAATTATCCTTTGTATAAGCTGCTTATATCTTCCTTCAGGAAATGTGTTAATTTTCGACCGATTTAGTTGTATTGGTAATGTTATGGCGCCTGTGGACCCCTTCGCTCCGTTCCTGTTTGGTCCCACAATCGTTTTCAAAAATCGACATCGCAGGTGTGGACCTTCGATGATGGGCGTGTTTATATTTATAATTTGTTTGCAGCTTCATTAGTGTATTATTCAACTATTTTATTTATATTTTACACTTATGTTTGTCATTATCACACTTAAAATGTATTAGTATCTACTAGTGCTAACCCGTCCGCTCCGCTGGACGATTGTATACACCATGCAGGTCAAATGGTGGTTACTACCCGTGGCACACCCGTCGTACCTAATTACCTATTACGCGTCAAGGGATCACCGCCCCACCAACTCCGATGGTCGGCGACTTATCCCATCTCCCACATATGTCCTATGCATAGCTAGCTGGCATCTCCGGGATGGAGGTATCCGCACCAATTCAGCACGTAAATTAACTGGGACTTTAAAATGAACAAACTGAACGGTGCCGGATAAACAGACAGATAGACAGATAGACAGATGGACAGATATAGACAGCTATAGACAGCTATAGACAGCTATAGACAGCTATAGACAGCTATAGACAGCTATAGACAGCTATAGACAGCTATAGACAGACAGACTGACAGACAGACTCTTATCAAATAGTAATATAGATGTATGGGTACACTTAACCATATGCATTAGCAGCATTTTTTTGGTATAATTGCCCCCCCCCCCCCCCCACAGTGAAAATTATTTAGCCGAGGCCCTGATATGCAATATGCATAATATTTACTTTTCCTTTCATTTGATAATCATGTATTACTGCTGCCACGGAATATTCATACACCAGCGAACAGCTCATTCACTAAATATACATGTTTCCATTTGACACCTCACAGTAACTATCTGTTCCCAGGTGGAAGCATGCTTCACTGTGTCCACTGCGACTACGCATGTCTGGGACAGGATCGTCTGGACAAACACGTGAAGCATCGTCACAGCCACATCGGCAGGGACGGTAGACACAAGTGTGAGTGGTGCGAGTACTCCACAGACCATACGACTCACATGAGACAACATCGCTTGACACACACGGGAGAGCGGCCGCACCGCTGTGACGACTGCGGCAAAGCGTTTACTGAGCAGGGTACTCTGACCAGTCACCGCCGTACACACGCTGGTCAGCATCAGAGGCCGTACGGATGTGACGTCTGCAGCAAGACGTTCACACGGGTCGGTGGTCTGACGAAACACGAACGTACCCACACTGGTGAGATGGTCCGCCAGTGTGAGCAGTGTGGCGCCACGTTTAAACACACGTCTAATTACACCATCCATATGAAGTGTCACAGTGGCGTGAAGGCGTACCGGTGCCATGTGTGCTTGGCCCGGTTCGTTAGACGGGATTACCTTACCAAACACATGCGGACTCACACGGGGGAGCGGCCGTACGGCTGCTCCTTCTGTCCGGCCCGGTTCTCGGATCGGTCGGTCATGAAGAAGCACGTCACCTGCCACCACACACACGACTACAAACACAGGTGTGACCGGTGTGGCAAAGGCTTTGTTAGACTCAGGGAACTGCAGAAGCATGTAGACAGGTGCTTGGCTGTCAACTGATGTACACAATAACGTGATGCGGATTAGCCTATTAAGACACCGACGGTATTAATTATTGCATGCTATAGCATGACTTTAATGTAGTGTTTATTGTATGCGTCCCTCTGTTTGGTCACCGGCTTGGTCCAATAGCTGCTCATACTCTGTGACCGATGTGTATTGATATATTATGTAGACGTCAGGCTATACAATCAACATAGCCCCGTATCTGCAATGTATGTGCGTTATTAGAATGTGAACTTCGATGCATTGCTGTTGGCATTTTATAATACATGTTTAGCTGGTGAAGGCATAATTATCTGTTTCACCTGTAATATCGCATTACGAATATTGATATACAGATTGCCAGGGTACAATACTGACACATATACCGGGTGGGCGGACTGAGTAATGATGGGGAGGTGTGTCATTACCTTCATCAAAGCACAACATACATAGGTGCACCATTGCTGTGTCTCGGTATATATCCCTGTGTATGGTTTCAGCCAGGTGTACCAGATCCAGTACTGGTCAGGCGGCTGATGGCTATATGTTGTGCTGTGTTCGGAGTATGTGGACCAACTAGGTCAGGGACGGTCCAGACTGTCCGACAGCCGGCCTATGACAAACATTCAGCTGTCACATATTGTACACATGCACATACACTGCCTCAGTGGCGCACGCAGGGGGTCAAAGGGGTCAGCTGACCCCCCGTATTCTGACCTGGCAGGGGCTGGCCCGTCAGAATACCTGGCCCGTATTCTGGCCTCAGACCCGTATACCTGGCAGGGGCCCGGTCTTGGTAAGGCCTGATCGAGGCAGGGGCCCGGTGCTGGCAAAGGCGTGATATGGGGCTCATTCAGGACGAGGGCCCGGTATTTGCATATTCTTGATACGGGCCCGCTCCTGGTAGGGGCCCGGTCTTGAGCAGGCCCGATCGAGGCAGGGGCCTGGTGCTGGCAAAGGCGTGGCATGGGGCCCGGACAGGACGAGGGCCCGGTCACAACAGGCCCCGGTCCTTGCATATTCTTGATACGGCCCCTTTCTGGTAGGGGCCCGGTCTTGGTCATATCCGATCGAGACAGGGGCCCGGTCAGAGGCCCGGTGCTGGCAAAGACGTGATATGGGGCCCGGTCAAAACGAAGGTCCGGCCACAACAGGGCCCGGTCCTTACATTTGCTTGATACGGGCCCGTTTCTGGTAGGGGTCCGGTCTTGGTCAGGTCCGATCGAGGCGGGGACCAGGTGATGGCAAAGGCGTAATATGGGGCCGGTCAGGACCAGGGCCCGGTCACAACAGGGCCCGGTGTTTGCATATTCTTGATACGGGCCCCTTTCTGGTCAGGTCCGATCGAGGCAGGGTCCAGTGCTGGCAAAGGCGTGATACGGGGCCTGGTCAGGACGTCCTTGCATTTTGTTATACGGGCCCGTTACTGGTAGGGGCCGTTTCTGGTAGGGGTCGTTCCTGGTAGGGGCCCGATCAAGGCAGGGCCCCGGTGATGGCAGATACTTGATGTGGGGCCCGGTCAGTTCTAGTCTGGCCAAAACTAGTAGCTGGAGCAAATATGAACTAAATTTATCCCTTTACAACTGAGAAATATACGTTTTTTCCCTTATAGGGTTACATTTATAACTTGATCTTATAGGTCACTGATAAACACAAATCCGAGATATTGTAGTACCTAATGACCTCATGACGTGACATGTGTTTCATGTCGCTCGATTAACCACTGTGCCGGTGGTGCTACCTATAAGTTGTTTGGTGGTCACGTCATTTGACCTGACCTAGTGACCTGACCTGACCTGGCCGGGACCCAATTTGCCAAAACGTGGCTTAGCTATTCATTGCAAGTTGCTGAAAGTTTCAAGTCGATATTTTTGTGCGTTTTCTGATTATAGTGGAAAATTAAAGGCAGGGGGGCGAAAAATGCCTCCGCCCCCCGACCGCCTCCAGGGTTAATTCATATTCCGTTCGCGAACGTAGCCTAGCGTAGTTTATACGGGAATTTGACGTCCAAAGGCTGGGACTTTTAAACCAGACATGAATCTGGGAGTTTAGAAAGGAAAAAAAACGTCATAATTTGGCCCAATTTCTAAAATTGCCTCAATTTCCGAAGAGATAATTAATTCATGCCCAGAGAATATAAAGTCCCGTGTAAACGCAGTTTCTATCTACACTACACTTTGCGCATAAACATCTCAAACATCTATGGGCGTAGCTAAATAATATTGGAACGCTCAACTTCACTGAACTACTGTAGCGTTGGGGAATGACAGAGGGGTCATAGGGGTAGAGAGAGTGGGAGGGTATGATGGGGAACAAGGAGCTGGGCCGGGTTCCGCTCCACTCTGGCGTGTGGAGGGAGGGGTACGTTGTAGAGTGGGATAGCAGTGGGGGAAACATTGTAGGGAGAGGGGAATGGAGAAGAAGGTAGAAGGGGAGCGGGGGTTTAAAGAAAAAGAAGAGAGATGGGCGACGAAGAGTGCATCGGCTCCACCAGCTGTCATGGGAAGCTGCTGCTCCCTCTGGCTGTACTGGGAACTGCTGATCCCTCTTGTCCTCTTCGTCAGCTCGACCTTCGGTGACCTGCCGTGACCTGCAGTGACCTGCAGTGACCTGCAGTGTTCTGCAGTGACCTGCAGTGACCTTTCATGACCTGCAGTGACCTGCAGTGACATGCAGTGACCTGCAGTGACATGCAGCGACCTGCAGTGACTTGCAGTGACCTGCAGTGCCCTGAACGGCTCGTAGGTCTGCTAGAAGTGACGGGAGATGTAGAACTGATGTAGAGATGTAGGTGTAGCATAGCGTAGATGTAGAGACAGATGTCTTGATGTAGGTATAGCGTAGCGTAGCAAGATCCCCTTCCGCGTACAAAACATCTGATGGTGGGAGATGCTTTTAAATTTTGAGAGACTGATCATCCTGGTCCATCGTATAGGCTGGTTCACCGACATGCCATTTCACTGCTCGAGGACGGGAGGGGCAGTGTCTCGCCCATGAGGGTGAGGACGGTACAACGGGAAAAGGGGTAGGATTAGCGTCGGTTGTGACGCCCTGGTGACCATTGCCAACTTTCGTGATTAGGTATCTCTTTACAATCGTAAGTCGGATCGTAAGTTAGGTCATCCGTCCAGTTACCCATCCCCTCGAACCCCTGCTCACCTCCAAAGCCAAAATCGCCCACTTTGTCTTACGCCCAGCATCGCTAAGTTTTGCTTTCCTTCGAGTGATGATCCGTACGGCTGTCCAGGCAAAGTTCGGACTACTCCTACTGGGCCTTAACCTAAGATTTATCCGTCATCATCCGCACTGCCACTTTCCCAGCTACAGACATTCCGCTTTCATTCGCCCCATAATTATTTGTCCGTCCCAAAAAATTCCCTCCCAGTAGTGCCGGATGCCAGCTGGATGAGTGACTCCCAGGTAGGATAAATGTCCTCGTCAATACGAAATCCTACTAGCGCTCCGCTGAACGACAGCATTGCTGCGTGGGCCGCCCAGAATATATGTATTCAACGTAATCCGTCCGGTTCCTACTTTAGAAAGGAGCTAGTTTATCCATAGGACTTATATGAAACACCGACTACGCTTTACTGCTCGTCTTATCCTCTCTGTCCGGGAGAGGCCCCTATACCTACTGTCCGGGCCTCCGACCTGGGCTCCGCCGGACCTGGGTCCTCTATCCGGGCCTAACTTGGGCTCCGCCGGACCTCTGACCTCCATCCGGGCCACGACCTGGCTCCGCCGGACCAACTTTCTAAGTTAACATCGACCGGCATCGACGGCGGGCTACGCGGATGTCCTAGCCTATATACCGACTGCGGGCGCCCGGGAATCTCTAGAGGAGATCTTCCCGTCTAACCTAGAGTGACTTCTGAGGCACGTCCGGCCTCCTCCTCCCTCTTATCCTTCCTCCCTCGCCCTCCTTTTTCTGCGCCAACCTATCATCCTCTGGCATTTGGCACCTGCAGTCTCGGACTTACTAATTGTAACCTCCCTGTGATATGCGGCCAGCCGATATCACTCGGTCTGGGCATACTTTTCCACGAGCACTTTCATTCACATGTTTCGCCACGCTGATAGATTTTCGATACAAAGATCGGGCACACAAGCCGTCATGCCTCTCCTCCAAGCTCCGATACTATGTAATCTCTGTCCTGTCCTGTCCTGACCCGCTGTTGCAGGGATCACACCTCCCTGTCCTGTCCTGTCCCCCTGTTGCAGGGATCACACCTCCCTGTCCTGTCCCACCGTTGCAGGGATCACACCTCCCTGTCCTGTCCTGTCCCACTGTTGCAGGGATCAAACCTCCCAGCACTGTCCTGACCCATTGTTGCAGGGATCACACCTCCCTGGCCTGTCCTGTCCCACTGTTGCAGGGATCAAACCTCCCAGCACTGTCCTGACCCATTGTTGCAGGGATCAAACCTCCCAGTACTGTCTTGACCCATTGTTACAGGGATCACACCTACCTGGCCTGTCCTGTCCCACCGTTGCAGGGATCACACCTCCCTGTCTTGTCCTGTCCCCCTGTTGCAGGGATCACACCTCCCTGTCCTGTTCCACCGTTGCAGGGATCACGCTCCCTGCACTGTCCTGACCCATTGTTGCAGGGATCAAACCTCCCCGAACTGTCCTGACCCATTGTTGCAGGGATCACACTTCCCTGGCCTGTCCTGACCCATTGTTGCAGGAATGACACCTCCCTGTCCTGTCCATGTCCTTCTAGCTATCCTATTACGAAATCAATATCAGCGACGTTTCTCCAACTATGACTGAGTACTAACCGCTTTACCAGTTCTCTATCGGTGACGTAAATTATATGACCCTTAGGTAATTTCCTACATGGGAAACGTTGTCCAAAAAGAATCGCAACCAGAGATAACGTGCATATATCACAAATGACCCATTTCAATAAGCATCAGCTAGTAATCTCCTAAATATCACTTTTAAACTTCAATATAATCGGCAGTGCACCATCGTCAGAATATATTCAAATAATTTAACGCTGTTTATAGTTGGCTAATAATAAGGCTTAAGTTACCACTTGGACTGTCAATATACAGGACATATAACATTAGATTGTACCATGACGTTAACAAAGGGAAGGCGTCGGCTGTAATGTCCTAAATCGCGAGCTGCTGGCTGAAGGTGTATTTTTAACAGACGGTTAGGAGACTCACAATATTAAGAAAATTAATTTGACTGTTATACTTATCATCCACTGACTCGCAAGTATACGTCTGTTGCAGGTTGCTGCGCCCTTAGAACCTTTTACGGGCTGAACTAGTTATGGTTTGATCGATAATTCCAAAGAAGGTAATATAGACAGGGAAGTTTAACGTTAACCACTCCGGATCAACGGCACGAGTTTATCAGCGACAGAAACGAGGTCGCATTGACGGCTAAGGAATCGCATTTCTCATACACCGTCCTTAAACAATCGTCGGTAGGAAGCGATGCTGGACCAATAGCTAATAGCGCATCGCCGATTATACCTACGTAATCTTAGACGGACAATCCCTCGGCGGTAACTTACCAGTCTCCGATTTGTGTTGTCCCGCTCAACATAGAGCACACCTCTAAGCGACAGAATGAACCGATACTTTATAACCAATCGATGCCGTCTCAGTGATATGGTCCTTACATTTGTTATCCTTACCTGCCAAGCTAGAATGACGAGTCTCTACCCAACCTCACTAATACTTTGTCTGGTAGTTGGGTTACCTGGCGTTTTAACCGTTCAGCGAAAGTTACCATTCCGTGATTTGAAATCGTCCACAACTCTGATACATAACGTTAAATTTACTGAAGCGGAAACGTACTTAATCATTAAACTCGGGCTTCTGGCTAAGTATTGCGAGCAAGACGAGAACGAATTAATCGAACCATTCAAACAACAATCGAAACATATCCTACTTATCTGCGGCTATACTGGCTTAATTCTTGCCTTACCTCATGCTGTCGGGGAACCGCATCGCTGTGTACATTTCCTTCCTTCAACGACCCTCTCGACTCCATCATGTCTCCTTTCCCCCGTAAAATGTTACACAAATTTACAATGTTTATTTTAACTCAGCAACTAAACAAACGGTAGCGCAGTAAATAATCGTTTTTGGTACGTCCCAATCAATTTACATGTTCAACCAATGATTCATTTGAATCTCCGCCTAATATCACCAAAACCAGCACAAAACCAAATAATTGACTCGCTCAATCTCTAGTTTAAAATACTAACTAAAACCGCTCGTATTTACATGCGCCAATGCGCTAGGGCTTACGCCATGACCTCCTGCAACGCAGCGTGCTGGATTCCAAAGTACTACGGTCGCCTGGCATCACACCTCTAGTACAGCATCGGCTACACATACATTTTTCCTGCCTTCCTAGGTAAAAAGTAGCGAGCCTGGACAGATGACCCAAATTACGTAAAATATCCCACTTAGTCCCTTATTGTTTAAATTTTGTAGTCACCGGACCTGGGCAGAATTTCGGGTAGGATCGGAGAGGATGAGCAGCTTCGTGACTTACTGTGATCTGCCGCCGTCGGCTCAGTTCTTGCCGTCTTCCTCTCTCTGCGGCTGTCAGCCCTGCCACGGCGGACGGCTGCCGCCGCCGCGCCGCGGGCAGCGCGCGTGCTGGGGTCCCGTTGTCGACTCCTCCGCTGCTGTCCGCTGCTCTCCGCTTCTGTCCGCTGCTGTCCGCTCCTGTCCGCTGTCTTGTCTCCGCTGTCAGCCCTGCCACGGCGGACGGTTGCCGCCGCCGCGCCGCGGGCAGCGCGCGTGCTGGGGTCCCGAAGTCGACTCCTCCGGCCCGTGCGTCCGTTCCTGTCCCCTCTGTGTGACGTTGCCTCTTGTTATACTCCGACCCGGCGGTGTCTTGCTCTGGGTGTGGCACACCCCCGTCTTCTGATTGGCCGATTCTTGCCGTCGACAATTTTGCATTTCTAGTGTATAGAGCTTCTTCAAACTTCTTAATGACCTTTCTTACTTAATTTTGTTCATAATATAATTGCTTCAAGTAGTGCATATTTCTTCCACTTTCTTGTTTGCTTGCTACCTATGGCCACGCCCTTTGCTTTGTTACTGCCATGTGTCTGGTGTCTGGTGCAAATATCTTTATATAAGTTTGATAAAAGGACTACGGCATCTTTATATAACCAGATAATTTTGGTTTCTTGATAATGCATCTTGCTGATAAAATGGTATTCTTCAATAATCAATCAGGTAGTCCTTTCAGTCATTGCATTCCAATTATTATGTCGTAGTATCGTTTTTTGATGACTTTCTTTTCATCCCTTTATTTTTCCAGCATGAAATGTTCGCCTTCTTTAGCTTAACGAAACTCTTGACATGCTTAATTTTTTATCATTGCTTGGAGCTACGTTCAAGTTCAGTAATTTGTAATGCTGCATTAACAATCATTAAATATATATATATATATATATATATATATATATATATATATATATATATATATATATATATATATATATATATATATATATATATATATATATATATATATATATATATATATATATATATATATATATATCGGCGCCGATCGTATTTCTAATTTTATCCTTACTTGCAATTAGCTCTTCGCCCTTGTGATAATATCAATTCTTCTTTTTAGACAATACTTCTGATTTTACGTCTTACTCCGCGTATATCGTACTCGTCATTTGTTCCGTAATAATTGACGGCGATTTTCTGTCACTTCGCATCAATAGTGTCGGTTTATCATCCGCATTTCTTCTCAACAACGATTCTTCCCTTACTTCAAACCCGTCTCTTTGTTGCGCGCTACAGCTCTACACAGCTGTCCCTCTGCCTTTGGCGGCCCGCCCTGGCTGTGCTGAATCATAGGACATAGAGGGGAGGGGGCGGGGTGATGTGGCAGCGCCGGTAGGGACGGTACTGGGGCCGGTACGCAAATGGGACTGGTACCGTAATGGGTGTACCTGAGGGGCGTACACCCGGCTGGCGTTGCTCCCCGCCGTCGTCTCGCTTACTCAGCTGTTCTGGCGATGGCTGTGATGACTGCAGTTACTAGACTTGCAGTCTCGGGCTTCGGACCCGAGTTTTTGCATGTCTGGGTTGGATGCGAGGAGAGGGGCGTCTGCCGCCGGCCGGCTCGGAATGTTTTGTCAGAGGAGTCAGGCCCGGTGCATTGGAACATGCTTAGATGTACCCCGCTACACTACACTGAATAAAATACTTCGCTATTTGGCACATGTTACGTTTCATCGTCAATACTAGAGATGTACCTAGGGACCGATGATTTTGAGTATCCAAGCCCACAATGGATAGCGCAGATCTCTCGAGAAGCAAAACCTAGTTATTACGATGTTTGAAATTGTTTACGCGATCTGTTCCCCGTGCTCCTCTCATTTTGACCAAACTCCAGAAAGCCTGTGCGCAGCTTTCAGACAGGTATGCAGCAACTGGTTGACACCAGGCCCTGGATCCGTTGGTTATGCATTCCCAAGTCATGCGCGAGACCGTCTCCACATTTGTTGCGATGCTATATGTTGTAAAAATCAGCCATGTATCGCGCCAGCTGATCACACATACCTCCTACGAAAATACCGCATCGGTTCACCAGTCACCACTAACTGCGTGTTGTCATTGACCTCATTTCGTCAACTCTCGACAGTTGTACCACACATCAGTAGCACACACACCTAAAATTCGCACATCAGTAGCACACGCAGTCACCTTACACGACATTGACAAGATAATTATCATGTCTCAGATCCCATGCTGTAAGGGGGCCCGCTCAAAAACAAGTGCCCGAAATCCGCGAAGTTTTCTATATAAAAAAAACTGGGGACCCGCACACAAGGGGGCCCGCTCTTAGGGCTCTGACCCCCGAAATGGAATCCTGCGTGCGCCACTGCACTGCCTCGTGGGACGGAACTGAGGGTTATTGTTAATGTATTCGTCTCGAACAGAGGAAAACCGGCGAGAGAGAAAACAACTGCATCAATTGAAAATATGAACAGCCAGATTGCCAATCAACTTAATTGGTGACCAATTTGTTATGTCTTTCGACTTGCTTCGTGCGATCTGGCTCCGGCGTATATGTAGATTCCCTTGATATAAATGAAAACATGACGTACAATTTCGTCGAATTATTGATGACGACTTCCCGTCGCTGTTAGCGCTGTGAGACCTTGGGTCACTTTCTGGCTATACAAGTCATACTTTCGACGTCATGCATAGCTGTGTCATACAAACGTCATACATGACATGACTGCACGTGTACACGATCAGTCAAGTCGATCTCACACCGCTAGGCGCTAACTTATCACACTATTAACATCTCAAGGGCCAGCCGGAAGTGCTACTGGTACGAGTTATGTAGCCGGGAAGACCACAGCTCTGCAGCACCGCTGCCATGGTGTGTACAGATACTGAGCAGAGCCATAAACAGATGACCTGGAAACTCCCAGGCTGGGCGGGCCGCCCTCCACGTCAGTCGCTACTCTCTGCAGTCCTCAGTCCAGCCGCTTCTGGCCTCTACCGCGGGTGGTCCTCTGCTTATGCTGCCTATACCGGTCCTCTGCTTATGCTGCCTATACCGTGTCCCCGTGTCCGTCCCGCCGTCCCGCCGTCCCGACCGACAGAGCAGTGACTCGGCGCTACAAAGGCGGACTCTGACTCTGTCTGTGTACAGTGAAACGACTCTGACTCTGACTCTGTGTAGTGACACGACTCAGACTCTGTGTAGTGACACGACTCAGACTCTGACTATGTGTAGTGACACGACTCAGACTATGACCCTGTGTAGTGACACGACTCAGACTCTGACTATGTGTAGTGACACGACTCAGACTCTGACCCTGTGTAGTGACACGACTCAGACTCTGACTCTGTGTAGTGACACGACTCAGAATCTGACTATGTGTAGTGACACGACTCTGACTATGTTTAGTGACACGACTCAGACTCTGACTCTGTGTAGTGACACGACTCAGACTCTGACTCTGTGTAGTGACACGACTCAGACTCTGACTCTGTGTAGTGACACGACTCAGACTCTGACTCTGTGTAGTGACACGACTCAGAATCTGACTATGTGTAGTGACACGACTCAGACTCTGACTATGTGCAGTGACACGACCCAGACTCTGACCCTGTGTAGTGACACGACTCAGACTCTGACTATGTGTAGTGACACGACTCAGACTCTGACTGTGTAGTGACACGACTCAGACTCTGACCCTGTGTAGTGACACGACTCAGACTCTGACTCTGTGTAGTGACACGACTCAGAATCTGACTATGTGTAGTGACACGACTCAGACTCTGACTCTGTGTAGTGATACGACTCAGACTCTGACCCTGTGTGGTGACACGACTCAGACTCTGACTCTGTGTAGTGACACGACTCAGAATCTGACTATGTGTAGTGACACGACTCAGACTCTGACTCTGTGTAGTGACACGACTCAGACTCTGACTCTGTGTAGTGACACGACTCAGACTCTGACTCTGTGTAGTGACACGACTCAGACTCTGACTATGTGTAGTGACACGACTCAGACTCTGACTGTATAGTGACACGACTGAGACTCTGACTCTGTGTAGTGACACGACTCAGACTCTCACCCTGTGTAGTGACACGACTCAGACTCTGACTCTGTGTAGTGACACGACTCAGACTCAGACTCTGTGTAGTGACACGACTCAGACTGACTGTATAGTGACACGACTCTGACTCTGACTCTGTGTAGTGACACGACTCAGACTCTGACTATGTGTAGTGACACGACTCAGACTCTGACTGTATAGTGACACGACTCAGACTCTGACTCTGTGTAGTGACACGACTCAGACTCTGAATATGTGTAGTGACACGACTCAGACTCTGACTCTGTATAGTGACACGACTCAGACTCTGGCTCTGTGTAGTGACACGACTCAGACTCTGACTCTGTGTAGTGACACGACTCAGACTGACTATATAGTGACACGACTCAGACTCTGACTCTGTGTAGTGACACGACTCAGACTCAGACTCTGTGTAGTGACACGACTCAGACTCAGACTCTGTGTGGTGACACGACTCAGACTCTGACTCTGTGTAGTGACACGACTCAGACTCAGACTCTGTGTGGTGACACGACTCAGACTCTGACTCTGTGTAGTTACACGTCTCAGACTGACGCTGTGTAGTGACACGACTCAGACTCTGACTCTGTGTAGTGACACGACTCAGACTCTGACTCTGTGTAGTGACACGACTCTGACTCTGACTCTGTGTAGTGACACGACTCAGAATCTGACTCTGTGTAGTGACACGACTCAGACTCTGACTCTGTGTAGTGACACGACTCAGACTCTGACTCTGTGTAGTGACACGACTCAGACTCAGACTCTGTGTGGTGACACGACTCAGACTCTGACTCTGTGTAGTGACACGTCTCAGACTGACGCTGTGTAGTGACACGACTCAGACTCTGACTCTGTGTAGTGACACGACTCAGACTCTGACTCTGTGTAGTGACACGACTCTGACTCTGACTCTGACTCTGTGTAGTGACACGACTCAGAATCTGACTCTGTGTAGTGACACGACTCAGAATCTGACTGTGTAGTGACACGACTCAGACTCTGACTATGTGTAGTGACACGACTCTGACTCTGACCCTGTGTGGTGAGACGACTCATACTCTGACTGTATAGTGACACGACTCAGACTCTGACTCTGTGTAGTGACACGACTCAGACTCTGACTCTGTGTAGTGACACGACTCAGACTCTGACTCTGTGTAGTGACACGACTCAGACTCTGACTCTGTGTAGTGACACGACTCAAACTGACGCTGTGTAGTGACACGACTCAGACTCTGACTGTATAGTGACACGACTGAGACTCTGACTCTGTGTAGTGACACGACTCAGACTCTGACTCTGTGTAGTGACACGACTCAGACTCTGACTCTGTGTAGTGACACGACTCAGACTCTGACTCTGTGTAGTGACACGACTCAAACTGACGCTGTGTAGTGACACGACTCAGACTCTGACTGTATAGTGACACGACTGAGACTCTAGACTCTGTGTAGTGACACGACTCTGACTCGGACCCTGTGTGGTGAGACGACTTAGACTCTGACTCTGTGTAGTGACACGACTCAGACTCTGACTATGTGTAGTGACACGACTCAGACTCTGACTCTGTGTAGTGACACGACTCAGACTCTGACTCTGTGTAGTGACACGACTCAGACTC
The DNA here is from genome assembly GCA_036785665.1 of Chirona hameri. Classification (NCBI taxonomy): domain Eukaryota; kingdom Metazoa; phylum Arthropoda; class Thecostraca; order Balanomorpha; family Balanidae; genus Chirona; species Chirona hameri. The sequence continues at coordinate 36,813 of JAXIVJ010000530.1, forward strand.
TGACTCTGTGTAGTGACACGACTCAGACTCTGACTATGTGTAGTGACACGACTCTGACTCTGTGTAGTGACACGACTCAGACTCTGACGCTGTGTAGTGACACGACTCAGACTCTGACTATGTGTAGTGACACGACTCAGGCTCTGACTGTATAGTGACACGACTCAGACTCTGACTCTGTGTAGTGACACGACTCAGACTCTGACTCTGTGTAGTGACACGACTCAGACTCTGACGCTGTGTAGTGACACGACTCAGACTCTGACTGTATAGTGACACGACTGAGACTCTGACTCTGTGTAGTGACACGACTCAGACTCTGACTCTGTAGTGACACGACTCTGACTCTGGCCCTGTGTGGTGAGACGACTCAGACTCTGACTATGTGTAGTGACACGACTCAGACTCTGACTCTGTGTAGTGACACGACTCAGACACTGACTGTATAGTGACACGACTCAGACTCTGACCCTGTGTGGTGAGACGACTCAGACTCTGACTATGTGTAGTGACACGACTCAGACTCTGACTCTGTGTAGTGACACGACTCAGACTCTGACTGTGTGGTGACACGACTCAGACTGACTGTGTAGTGACACGACTCAGACTCTGACTATGTGTAGTGACACGACTCAGACTCTGACTGTATAGTGACACGACTGAAACTCTGACTCTGTGTAGTGACACGACTCAGACTCTGACTATGTGTAGTGACACGACTCAGACTCTGACTCTGTGTAGTGACACGACTCAGACTCTGACTCTGTGTAGTGACACGACTCAGACTCCGACTATGTGTAGTGACACGACTCAGACTCTGACTCTGTGTAGTGACACGACTCAGACTCTGACTATGTGTAGTGACACGACTCAGACTCTGACTCTGTGTAGTGACACGACTCAGACTCTGACTCTGTGTAGTGACACGACTCAGACTCTGACTCTGTGTAGTGACACGACTCTGACTCTGACTCTGTGTAGTGACACGACTCAGACTCTCACTCTGTGTAGTGACACGACTCAGAATCTGACTCTGTGTAGTGGCACGACTCAGACTCTGACCCTGTGTAGTGACACGACTCAGAATCTGACTATGTGTAGTGACACGACTCAGACTATGACTCTGTGTGGTGAGACGGCTCAGACTCTTGACTCGGAGAAGTTGGAAGCAGGGCTGCGGAGTCGAAGTTGGAGTCGGAGTCGGTCAGAGTCGGTGATTTCGGCCGGAGTCGGAGCCGGCAGAATTTTTCGAGACATTTTTTTTTGGGGGGAGCCCCATAGTTTACCTCAGTGCGGCGACGTTTGAACATTTCTCGTTCAGGGGAAGCTGTAACACAGTCGTTGGTTGATCAAAGGTAACATGTAAACTGTGCTATATCTTTTTCTTGCACTGCACCAAGTAGGCTCAGTGCTGGCGTTCGAACGTATACGAAACAAGCTAGGTACGCTTTTCATGAATGTATTTAACCACTGTGCCAAAATCTTGATGCGCGCACTTTGTACTGCTGCCAGCACCCACATTTTGTCCGGCTTAACCCTATTCCCTGCGGGCAGCCAGAATTACGTTAACCTGCGGGGGGGGTTGGCAGATTCTGCCCCCCTCCCCCCAGAGATCTCGAGAACCCCTCGGTCGATTTCGATGGGGAAAACGCCATTTGATTCGTCATGACAAGATCTCTCTTGTTGGGCCCGACATTTTTGTTTTGTTCAAAAATGGGGGGGGGGGGGGACAGGGGGAAAAACATCCGCAAATTTTGGGTGTTTTTTTAAAGGTCATTGCGGCCATGTGGCTCGACCGATTTGATGCCCCAAACGTTTTTGAGCTGGAAATGTACTGGCTTTTAATATATCAAAAGACAAAAAACAAAATAAAAAATCATAGGCGTATTCAGGGAATGTAAAATGGGGGGGGGGGGATTTTCTGAAGAAGAAAAAAAGTGCTGTTCGTGATTGTTTGGGACGACATGAACATCACGTGTGGGCATTATATGCTTTAATTTGTTAAATTTGATATATTGCGCATAGGCGGATCCAGGAAAAAACATGGGGGCACCATGCGCGTAACGCTTTTATCATCTTACTAATTTGAAGTTGGACCTAATTTGAGGGTGGGTATCGCCTCCCACTTTGTTTATCCTGAGTGCGCCTCTGCCCCAAAAATATGTACAATCCCAGTATCTATGATGCATATTGCATTACAATTGTTTCTGACGCATTTATTGCACTGCAAACCACGAAGAAAGTATGCGCCGCAAAACCGCATTCGTAACACCCTCCCCAAAGCAGGAGCCTGGAACCGCCTCTGCTGGACCGATTTTTTTTTTAATTTTGACACAACACGCGCCATTCAATTTCGGGAAAAGTCACAAAGTTTCAGGACGCTAGGTCTAACGGTTTAGAAGCGGCAAATGAAAAACTACCGGGGGCAGAATCTGCCCCCGCAGGGAATAGGGTTAAAGGGAGTGTGCCTACTCACATCGCTTAGTTGGGGTTATTGACACTGGTCTATAGAACACAATTTTATGAATTGACCCATGACTTCATTTCTCCAGATTCACACTAGTTGCTGAGCTATTCCAAGACCCCAGGAACTTGCTTGGGAGCAAAAAGTTATCGGGTAGACCCCAGAGGGCTTCCCGCTACTAAAAGCACTGCAACTATCGATTACACCGCTAGCATATCGTTAGCACCGGCCAATAGCAATTCGACAAAACAGCTCGTGCGCGCTGGTAGCAGCAGCCGAACAGAAACAGATCTGGGCGGCCATCATGCTTTTCGACGGTTGTGCTAACGCGTAAGCTCTCTGGATGGTTTACGCTAAGGCGATCCCAGCACCCCCAAATGGGGGGTGCTATGGCCATGCAGTTATGCTACAAAACGGAAATTGTGTGGTGTTGTCAAATAAAATGTACAATGTCATGCGTAATTTAAACACTCCCGCTGAACTCGCCGCGCAAAACTACCCATACATCTGCTTTTCGTCAAAGTTGCCCCTGATTGCTCCTGATTACGTACTACGTGCGCCCGTGCAACGCCAATCTGGCCACCTGTAAACCACGTTGGCAAAGGGCGCTTACGGAATCTTATGGAATAGGCTCTCCAGAGAGCTTACGCTCCGGTACTTTTTTATTCAGCTATGATTTAAAAAAGTCACAACTTTCGCTCACTTACCACCATTTGTAAGTGGGCTCTGGGGCTGTGGTTGTTCTGCTGATAAAACGCAATACACAATTGATGACCGCTGGTATTGACCTTAATATTGACCTGAACCAAAAATAACCGAAATAATTTCGACATGAATTTAGACGAGCTATCAACGGTGTTGTTTTATTCTGTCTAATCCCCATTGGAGCAGAGTTGGGGGGGGGGGGGGGGGCATCAGATGCCTCCCGTGGCACGACTAAGCTGGCGCCAAGCACCGGCAGGGCGCGGGTGCTATAAAACAAATTATCCCTTGTGTGCTGCTTATATTTTCCTTCAGGAAATGTGTTAGTTTTCGACCGATTTAGTTGCATGGATAAAGCTATGGCAGGTTTGGACCTTCGATGATGGGCATGTTTATATTTATAATTTGTATTCAGTTTCATTATTGTATTCAACTTTTGTATTTATATTTTACACTTATGTTTGTCATTATCACACTTAAAATGTATCAGTATCTATGTATAGGTACACTTAACCATATGCCTTAGCAGCATTGTTTATCGAATTGCCCCCCCCCCCCCCCCAGTAAAAATTCCTTAGCCAAGGCCCTGATATGCAATATGCATAATATTTAGTTGTCCTTGTATATATAAGCATGTGTTACTGCTGCCACGTAATATTCATACACTAGCAAACAACTCATTCACTAAATATAAATGTTGTCCATTCGAGACCTCACAGTAATCATCTGTTCCCCAGGTGGAGGCATGTTTCACGGTGTCCACTGCGACTACATGTGTCTGGGACATGATCGTCTGCACAATCACGTGAGGTGGCGTCACGGCCACATTGGCAGGGACGGTAGGCACAAATGTGAGTGGTGTGAGTACTCCACAGACTATACAACCGACATAAGACGCCATCGCTTGACACACACGGGAGAGCGGCCGCACCGCTGTGATGACTGCGGCAAGACGTTTACCGGGCAGGGTAATCTGACGCGTCACCGCCGTATACACAGCAGTCAGAGGGCGTACGGATGTTACGTCTGCGGGAAGACGTTCACAGAGGTCGGTGGTCTGGCGCAACACAAACGTATCCACACCGGGGAGATGGTCTGTCACTGTGGGCAGTGTGGCGCTACGTTTGACGTGACGGCTAATTACATCACCCATATGAAGTGGCACAGTGGCGTGAAGGCGTACCGGTGCCAGGTGTGCTCGACCCGGTTCGTTTTACGAACAGACCTCACCAGACACATGCGGACTCACACGGGGGAGCGGCCGTACGGCTGCTCCTGCTGCTCGGCCCGGTTCGTTAGACGGCCAGACCTCACCAGACACATGCGGACTCACACGGAGGAGCGGCCGTACGGCTGCTCCTTCTGCCCGTCCCGGTTCTCGCATTCGTCCAACCTGAAGCAGCACGTCATCCGCCACCACACACACGACTACAAACACAGCTGTGACCGGTGTGGTAAAGGCTTCGTGTTCCCCAATGAACTGCGGAAGCATGTAGACAAGTGCTCAGCTGTCAACTGATGTACTCGATAACGTGATGCGGATTGGCCTATTGAGACATTGATGGTATTAATTATTGCCTGCTGTAGCATGACTTTAATTTAGTGTGTTTTGTATGCGTCAAACTGTTTGGTCACCAGCTCGGTCCAATGGCTGCTCATTCTCTGTGACCGACGTGTATTGATATATTATTGAGACGTCAGGCTATACAATGAACTTAGCCCCGTATCTGCAATGTATATCCGCTATTAGAATGAACTTCGATGAATTGATGTTGGCGTTTTCAAATACATATTCAACTGGTGAACACCTGCAATATCGCATTACGAATATTGATATACAGATTGCCAATGTACAATGTACAAATTTTACCTCAGGTCAAGGTCAAGTGGTGACCCAAGTACGTCTTTTTGCCTATTGGGAGACGTGTCTGGACGAGACAAACCGGTTGTATGTGCCGTGTGCATGTGTCTGGTGCCGGTTTCACATCGGTATCTTCATGATGTCGAGAGGTATTGACACCAAACTGTTGGTGACATCAGATGGTTTCGGCTGACACTGGTTACTGAACAAACATTACATCTGGATCATCAAGCATTTCCTATGATAACATGATGCAGAAGGAATTTTACTGATATCATGCGTATCCGCGGAATAGTAAGCATTTTAATATTTCCTCATTGGCATATGTGGTGGTCACGAAATTGACCTGACCGGTCACCGATATTACAAATGAGTTATTTGAATTATAGGTCCCTATGACCTTATGAAATCCTGTAAGTTTGACACAAATCGGCCATAAACTGTGACTGTGGTACGACGGCAAACTTTGTGTTAGGTAGGGTCACGAGACCTGTCCTGGTGACCTGACTGAGATGACCCGAGGTTAAGAAATTCCCAGAATGTGGGTAACTGATGCCGGAGCATCTGTGCCCAAAACGGCGTCGCGCAGGCGAGGGATGACGGATGAACACAGAGCGACATCTCATAGTCATAGTATGTATCGACGATTGCTTTTATTTTACGTTGAATGCTCTTCCAACATGTACTTCGATCTCACTTCTCCTAATTCCTACTTCTGTTTCTTCTATCACATTTTACTTATGGCAAATCAGCTGCAGATACTAGGGTCAATCAAGTCGCTACGTCTCTATATATACTGATTATGTATAGGTGATACAGAAAATGCTTCGCCTGGTCTCACTATGTCGGTGGGAATAAAGGAGCAGGTTTTCGGCGCTACCACGTCTTCTTCGCCTGCCGACGGTAAGGATATCCTGCTGGATAGATCAAGCAGATGATTGCTTATCACACCTTCACTCTTAGATTTTCAGATGCAGACAAGAGGATAGGTCGGAAGGTTTGAAAGGAGCGTTGTGTGGTTGATTACTTTAAAGCATTTATACAGATCAATAAGGCAAATAGGAGAGATCATATGCCATTATTATAAAGATAAAGAAGGCAAGGACATCCGTCATTAGGACGGAAACGGTTATTATAACGGTGGCGAGCAAAAAAAGGAACGAGGGTGAAACAACGACAGCAGAATAAGGCATCGGACCCAAGAAGGACGCTTCTCATTCTCAAAGAAGTTCAACTGCGGCGATTATGACTCAGAAAAGTGCGCCATATTAAATAACGCCGTTTGAAGCCGCGAGAAATAGCGCTGCTCCAGGGCACCGCTTTTTTGGTATCGGAGGCCCGAGTTCGGTCGCAGGTTACTTTTGATTCCCAGAGGACTAGGGGACGCATAATATTATCCAAGGCTATATAGGGATATTTTATTTATACGAGTCATGTTTCAGTTTAGTTTACCATTGTTTGTTACCAAGGGGTCATACACGATGTGGAAGAATAAGAGAAAAAGGTAGAGGCGTCAACTCTTTGCATGCACAGTCCGAAAGATGTGAGTATTTTGCCCTGTTTGTTAGTGATCTTACTGATGTTCTATGTCATTCTCATTGCCCATTACTTTGACATAAGTACTTCACCAATCTTCTCAACTACTTAAATGATAAATGCACTATATCCACCAGCCTATGTCCCATACAGCCCAAAGTATTTGTCAAAGATTTTGGTTAGAGCAAGAGTGTATATCATGAGTCGCCATGGATCAGGATCATAATTTTGGTAATAGGGTAAAGGTTCAATCTCTGGTCACAAATAGACAGGACTTCATGTAACTGGTGATTAAAGCAATACTAAGGCACAATAGCACCTATGCATTGCTCATAGCATGCAAAAATCCAGTATTTGGCAGCGTCCGAAGAGTGGACTTATCATTCCTATCAAGCACAGACATTTTCTGTTGTAAGGCATGTATTATTGTAGTGTCCGCCAGAATTGCCATGAGCGTCAGCACGTTAGTATGAAGGCATGCTTGGGTTTGGCAGCCTTGACGATTGTGGTACATCGATGACTGTTTGACTGATGTGATTGGTTTAATTTGGTGCGCTGAATTCATCTTTGGTCAAACGCTGACATGTCATGCGATGGCAGATATAACTAGAGGCTGCACGTCAAGCTGAGATGCCGCTGGCTTTGATAACTCGTTTCGATGGGAGTTCTACTAACAATATAATTATGTAGTGAGGAATAAGGTTTTACAAGAGCTGGCCAAGACACTACAAAATTTGGTGGCGACGAGGATGAGATTTTGATGAGATACGATATCATTGTTGTCGCCACTAAATTATGTAGTGTCTTGGTCAACCTCTTGTAAAAGCGTCTTCCTTACTACATAATTATATTGTTAGTTCTCAGCATTGTTCTCACATGCAACCTCAAGTTTGTTCAGCCATCTCCTGACACGTCAGCGTTTGACCTAAGATTAATTCAGTGCACCAGATTCAACCAATCACATAACAGTCATAACTCATGTCATCCATGCGCCACAATCGTCAAGAGTGCCAAAAACAGGAATGCCTTCATGCTAACGTGCTCATGCTCATGGCAATTCTGGCGGACACTACAATCATTATGGTGATTTAGGCAATGGCGCCACAACTGCTAGGTTATATGGTATTGTATAATTATGTGCCAAACCTTGATTCACCATTTCTAGATTAATAAGCCTTTGTTAAGTCATGACGGAAGTGGTATAAGATGGTAATGGTAGGCTATACTGGATGATTTGAGCGGCCCCCCCAAAAATATTTTGAAAGGTGTTTGTTTTAAATCAGCTATTAATGCATAAGCAATCAAATGTTGCGGGCCGAGTGTATAGATGTCGCGCCAGTCCGTGATGTAATGATGTGGCGACTCTGATGGGTGGCGCCGTCCCGTCATGCGGCCGCGCATGGAACTATAAGACATTTTTTCTGCGTCTGTGCACACATGCGACGTGGCAAGTGGCGCAGAAGGTTGCGCGCGCCAGTCGACATGAATTGATATTCGGTGTTGTGGAAAAACTTTGAAACCTATTCTATTATATTCTACTGGTTCTATTCTGCCGGTTCTATTCGACCAAATCGTTCTACTCGACCTACTTGCACTTTTTATTCCAACTGTTACTCCTGCAACTACAATTGCTTTACTGCCTCAATACATGTCACATAGCGTCTCAAAGTCCTTTTATCCGCCGTTGTCAACAGTTTCAAAGTTTCCTCTTGTTATGAGGTGTAAAGCTTTTCTGTAAAAAGATTTCCTGTGAAAGTTCCAATGGTTCTCCTGCCAGCTTTCCATGCAATGGTTGTTCAATGTTCACGCATGACCACCTGCATTTAAACCTGCCCTCGTTCACCTGTTTTTAACCTGTTCGTACCTGCCCATCCGTACTGAATACTTGCTTGTCTTTAACCTGTCTGTGCCTACCTGCCCTTGGGAATGTACCTTTGCCTCCCTGATCGGTAACCCAACTGAGTCCTGTCGCCACAATGTCTGTAGCACAGTTGAAGCAGAGGAGAGGTAGACTGTTGGGTGCACTGACCAGGGTTCGGAGGAGGGCATTTGTCCTGATTGACAGCAAAGGTAGTAGGACTCGGCTTGTGTCAATATTACCAGAGCTCGATCATGCCCTTCAGCAGCTGGAAGAGGTGACAGATAGTTTGATTCCGATACTGACATCTGACGATGACATTGTCCAGGCAAGAGCATACCAGACTGATGTAGACCGGCAGCATGAAGAAGCAGTGAGTCGGATAGAAGTGTACTTGAAGGAGAGGAAGGATGATCCTCCGTCAGTGGTGTCGAGACAGATGTCCCACTCTGAAGCATCTGGCACCTCAGCAGTATCACGAGCAGCAGAGATAGACGTCAAGGTGAAGCAGTTGGAGTTTGAACAGCTGCAGCGAAGGCTTGAGACCGAGAAGGAGGAGCAACAGATCCTGCAGAAGATGAAGCTCCAGGAAGCAAAGGATGCCCAGCCAGCTGCTGAGCTGCGCGCTCAGTTGGCCAGAGCAGCTGAAGATGACCTGAGTTGGGAGAGGCGGAACGATTTTTATGGTGAGGCTGAGGTTCGGGAAGCCCAAGGGGCTCATCCTGATCCGAGTGTGCTGGGGAGAGGACAATTCCTTTCTCCTGGCCCTGTTGAGCACTCTGCTCAGTCCCACATCCCTCCTGCCGCCCCTACTGTAGGTCTCCCATCTGCTCTCGGAGCTGCCCAAGGGGCGCTCCACGCTGCATCCCTGTTCACCCACAGCATCCCTCGGTTGACCCTGCCTCAGTTTGGTGGGGAGCCGGCAGAGTGGCCAAAGTGGTCAGCCCTGTTCAGGACCCTGGTGCATAATCAGACAGCATTGACTTCCACTGAGAAGATGGTGCACCTACAGGCTGCGGTGACAGGTCTCGCGCAGCGCACCATCAGTGGGATGTTGTACGATGGAGGACTCTACGAGGTGGCACTGAAGGCGCTGGAAGACAGGTTTGGGCGGCAGGAAGATGTTGTGCACGCCAGCCTCCAGGAGATCTTCTCGTGTCCAGCACCCTCGTACCTGGACCCTGTGGGACTGGAGCGTCTCCACTCGTCGGTCCACTGTGCGGTCACAATGCTCCAGAATCTCGGCTATGATGGTGACCTCAGCAGCTTTGAGAACTTGAGAAGGGTGGCTCAGAAGCTTCCTTCAGAGTTGAAGCGAGATTGGGGGGAGTACATCCTGGACCTGGGAGAGAGGCCCAGTCTCGTGCACTTCGAAGTCTGGTTGCAGAGACAGGTCAGAGTTGCACTCAACTATGCAGCAGTGTCACCACAGCCCAAGAAGACTGCAGCAGAGAGGAAGCCGCAGCCAGCACAGAAGGCAGCTCACCGTACAGCTCTGGCCACAGAGGCCAAGACGACCTCTTATCTCTGTGTGTGCTGCGGGGACAGGCATGATCTGACGGTGTGTCCCATCTTCCTGCAGAAGACTGTTGACGACAGGGCAGTCCTGATCTCCACTTCTGGGTGCTGCTTCTTCTGCTTGAGGAGGGGGCATGGAGTCCGGAAATGCTACACTGCTAGGTGCTGCGGAATTGACAACTGCAGGATGACACACCACAAGCTTCTGCACGGCAGCAAGAGGGTGAACCGAACAGCCCAAAAGACGAGTTCACCTGATCAGCGCATTGTTGCCGCAGCCAAACTCAGGGACAGCAACAGGACTACTCTTCTGCAGGTTGTGCCGGTCACCATAATTGGACCCCACAAGACCATGGAAGTCTGTGCACTGCTGGACCCTGGGTCCCAGACCTCCCTGGTGTCAGAAAACGTGATGGAAGATCTGGGTCTGCAGGGAGTGGAGCAGAGACTCAGACTGCAGAGCGTGGAAGGATGTGGACCCCAGCAGAGCTCAAAGAAGGTGCAGCTGGAGCTGTGTGCAACAAGTGGCAGCGGCACCAAGATCACAGTCCATGGAAGCTTTCTCAGTCAGAGAAATCAACATCACCATTCCACAAGTACGGAAGAGGTCTGACTGGAGGCACATCCAAGATCTGGACCTCCCTGACTGTGCCGGAAGGAAGGTGGAGCTTCTGCTCGGGGCCAACGTCCTTGAAGCTGTTCTTCAGCTAGAAGTAAGGACGGGAACAGCCGGCCAGCCAGTGGCCATCAGAACTGCCTTTGGGTGGACTCTGACTGGGTCTGTGAAGGGATTCGTTCCAGAGAGGACACGGCAAGTGATGCTGATCAGCAAGATCACACCTGATGATGACATGTCAGCAATGCTACAAGAGTGGTGGACCACAGAGTCATTCGGGAGCAAGTTTGAAGGCGAAGACGCCAAATCTCCGGAAGACATCAGAGCAGTAGAGATCATGGAAAGCACCACACGAAGGCTGGACAATCGGTATGAGACTGGACTCCTATGGAAGAGAGATGACGTCAGCTTGCCAGACAACAAGACGGTGGCTGCAAACCGACTACGTTCCCTGGAGAAGAGCTTGCTGCGACAACCTGAGAAGGCAGACGCATACAAGAAGGTTGTTGATGGGTATGTCGAGCGCGGATTCGCTCTCAAGCTGACTACCGAAGAGGAACAAGAAGTACATCCCAGGAGGTGGTACCTGCCACATCATGCTGTGTCGAATCCCCGGAAGCCGGGGAAGCTCAGAGTAGTGTTTGATGCTGCTGCCAAGTGTGGAGACACTTCTCTGAACGACGTGCTCCTCACCGGGCCTGACCTACTGAAGAACCTGCCCGGTATTCTCCTGAGGTTCAGAGAAAAGCCTGTCGCTCTGACCGCCAACATCGAGGGTATGTACCATCAAGTCAGGATAATCCAGCAAGATCAGTCTGCTCTGCGATTCCTCTGGAGAGGACTGGATGTGATGAAGAACCCGGTGTCTTACACCATGCAGGTCGCGATCTTCGGAGCCAGAAGCAGCCCGGCTTCAGCAAACTTTGTCCTCCAACGGACCGCCAAGGACTGTAGCCGCGGCACTCCAGCTGGACGAGCAGCCAAAGAGGCGGCAATGACAAGCTTCTACATAGACGACTTCGTTCACGCTGCAAGAACTGAGGAAGAAGCAGCCGAGACGCACAGCGAGGTGACAGAGATGCTGAGAAGAGGTGGATTCAGGCTAACGAAGTGGATGAGCAGCTCGCAGAAGGTGATGGACCAGATCGAACCCACAGAACGTGCTCAGGCCGACTCCACTGTGGCGGTTCAGAGTGTGCTGGGCTGCGCCTGGAACACCGCTGAGGACACCCTGGGAGTCAGAGGTATCGACCCACGTGTACCGTCGACGAAGAGAGGGGTGCTACAGGGAGTCGCCCGACTGTTTGATCCCTTGGGGCTGGCTTCTCCATTCACACTCCAGGCCAAGATCCTGATGCAGCTTTGTGGGCTGGGAGCTATCGCTAGGACGATGAGCTCGTGGGAGGAGAACTGTACGCCTGGACGCAGTGGCTGGCGGCGCTGCCTTCCCTGGAGCTGTTGACTGTTCCACGATGTTTCGGGGCGCATCAGTCCGTGACGACTGTCGTCGGGAGCTCCATGTGTTCTGTGACGCTTCTCAGGATGCATTCGGCGCCGTTGCGTATGTGAAGACGATGGCGCCTGATGGTCGCAGTTCCTGTTCTCTGATCGTGTCGAAGACCAGGGTTGCACCTCTCAAACAGCTCTCGATCGTCAGGCTCGAGTTGCAGGCAGCCGTGTTAGCAGTCAGGCTAGCGAACGCGGTGCAGAAGGAACTGTCAGTCAGGGTAGAGAGAGTCATGTTCTGGACAGACAGTACAGTTGTGCTGCAGTACGTGAGGAACGACAGCCGCCGATTCCACACTTTTGTGGCCAATCGGGTGGCGGAGATCCGCGAGTCGTCTCGTCCGGATCAGTGGAGACATGTACCGTCAAGTCTGAACGCTGCAGACATCTGTTCCAGAGGAGCTACAGCGTCTGTCCTCTCCTCAGACTCACGCTGGTGCGAAGGTCCCGACTTCGTGCTGAAAGACGAGGAGCACTGGCCAGAACAGCCATCACCTACGACTGTACTGAAGGACGATCCTGAAATCAAGACGCAACTCGTGCTCGCGGTGGAGCCACGAACTGAAGCAACCATGCTTCCGGACGCTGGGAGGTTCTCGTCGTGGACAAGGTACAGAAGAGTTGTAGCCTGGGTCCTGAGGTTTGTGAAAAACTTCGTCGCCAAGAACTGTCCAGCAAGAGCTGAATGGAAACGAGAAGGGCCTCTATCGGCAGAGGAAGTCAGACATGCAGAGACCAAGATCGTGACAGACTGCCAAGCGAGATGTTTCTCTGAGGAGATGACTGAGATCCAGAATGGTAACCAGGTGAAAACTGGAGGGAAACTGCGACAGACGTCACCATTCCTTGACAGTGAAGGTGTGATGAGAGTCGGTGGACGCATCGATAAGGCACCTGTGGCCTATTCGACACGCCACCCCGTGATACTGCCGTCTAGTGACGACGTCACGCGCCTGGTTGTGACGTACAACCATGAGAAAGTCCTTCACTCAGGCCAAGAAAGAACGCTGACGGAAATCAGGAAGAGCTACTGGATCCCGAAGGCTCGGTCAACCGTCAGAGGCATCCTGTTCAGGTGCGCCGTATGCAGAAGACGAAGGACGCGTCCGCAAGTCCCAAGGATGGCTGACCTGCCGGCTGGTCGATTTGACACCTCGCGAGCCTTCGGCACAGTCGGGATCGACTACTTCGGACCAATGTTCGTGAAAAAGTACCGGAAGACCGAAAAGAGATACGGCGTTCTGTTCACCTGTCTCTCCACTCGCGCTGTGGATCTGGAGATAGCCAACTCTTTGGATACTGGCAGCTTTATCATGGCCACGCGGAGATTCATGGCAAGAAGAGGCAAGCCTGATTGCGTTTACTCAGACAACGGTACCAACCTTGTAGGAGGTGAACGCGAGCTCCGTGAGTCGCTCCAGGAGTTAGACCAAACTCGGATCACAGATGAGCTGAGTCACGAGCATATCAAGTGGATCTTCATACCTCCCAGCGCTAGCCACATGGGTGGCGTCTGGGAGAGAATGGTGGGCCGCGTGAAGCGGGCTCTCAAAGTGACCATCGGATCTCAGTGTGTGACCGACGAAGTGCTCCACACTGTGCTGCTGGAGGTAGAGTCCATGGTCAACGGACGGCCGCTTACATACGTCACCCCTGACGCCGCTGATGTGGAGCCGTTGACGCCAAATCACCTTCTGCTCGGGCGCGCCAGTGTCAACATGTCACCAGGAGTCTTCCAGACCAAGGGAATCAGCAGCAGACGTCGCAGGCGTCAGTCACAAGTCATAGCAGATCACTTCTGGAAGAGATGGAGACGAGAGTACGTGCCAACACTGGTGAATCGTCAGAAGTGGCTTCTCGAGACAAGAAACCTTAAAGTAGGTGACGTTGTTTTGATGGTCGAGGCTGACTCGCCACGAGGTTTCTGGCCGTTGGCCCGAGTTATAAGAGTTTTCCCGGGCTCGGACGGGACTGTTCGCTCTGTGGAGCTGAGGTCAGCGGGGGGGAGGCACGTACCAACGCCCTGTCAGCAAAGTATGCCTGTTGGAGGAGGCTGAATGAATTATGTTGTATGGAACAGTGAAACATGCTGAAATGTCATTTGCTTTGTTTGCATTTATTGCGGCTGTCCTGTCACTCATGTCCTGCTGTCCTTTGTTTCCTTTTTGTGAGACATCCTGCATGACGCGACTTCAACGTTCGTGGCTGCCTGCCGCGGCGGCGGACTGTGGAGCGGCGACGATGGCGGTCTCCGGAGCGCGACGATGGCGGACTCTGGAGCGGCGGTGATGGTGGTCTCCGGAGCGCGTTGATGGCGGTCTCCGGAGCGCGACGATGGCGGTCTCCGAAGCGGCGGCGGTCCCGACGAGCGGCGCCGGCTTTGGTCGGGGGTGCGTCGGCGCAGTGCAGTCCGACTCTCTGTAAGTCACGTGGAGCTCCTGTGGGCGGAGGGATGTGGCGGACACCTCGGCGTCTTCCCGTGGACGCTGTGTGTGTGTGCGGCGTTTACCCTCGCGCGCCTGGCGTCGATCTGGGGATGGACACCGTCTGGTCGGACTACCGGCGCGCCGTGAGAGGCTGAGTGCCGTCCTGAAGCAGTTTTGTATTCGTGATGTACCGTCAAGACTGCGATGCCCGCTCAATAGGGTGTCATCGTGACACCGGGGGGACGATGTTGCGGGCCGAGTGTATAGATGTCGCGCCAGTCCGTGATGTAATGATGTGGCGACTCTGATGGGTGGCGCCGTCCCGTCATGCGGCCGCGCATGGAACTATAAGACATTTTTTCTGCGTCTGTGCACACATGCGACGTGGCAAGTGGCGCAGAAGGTTGCGCGCGCCAGTCGACATGAATTGATATTCGGTGTTGTGGAAAAACTTTGAAACCTATTCTATTATATTCTACTGGTTCTATTCTGCTGGTTCTATTCGACCAAATCGTTCTACTCGACCTACTTGCACTTTTTTTCCAACTGTTACTCCTGCAACTACAATTGCTTTACTGCCTCAATACATATCACATAGCGTCTCAAAGTCCTTTTATCCGCCGTTGTCAACACAAAATCTGATGAGTTTTCATAATTGTGTGAGACTTTGAGATATGGCCCCAACCACCCGTTCTGGATCCGCCCTGTGCAACCAAAACATGTATTCCTAGCCAAGTTGGAGTTGTTATAAAGAGAAGAGAGCTATTCGCTCATTACAAATGGAAATTAGTCAAAAACGTTGCATTAATAGACGCATGACTTACTGATGATGGCCCATGGCCAAAAGTATCTTGTAGACACTGTTGCTGCATTATTATGTGTAATGAGAAGAAGGTTGCTTCTGTTTTAAAATATTTTAACAATGCTCTGGTTAACATTTACTAAAAATAAAATAACACCCTATAATTCTGCAATGATTCAGCTAAGAACTCCGTGTGGCAACTCAGTATGTTTTGATGGATATTTGCAGGTACATTTTTTTTTTGCAGGTACATTATTAGTGCATATGGCTTTCCATGGATAAGCAACCATCTTGGCAAATTTTCACTGAAATCTTTAGAGCCATCTGTAATTTATGCACATGCCAATTTCCTTGACTCATCTATGGAGTTAACACAACAGCAGTGATTGATTGTGCACTCAATACAAAATTGGTTGGGATTATGTTGAGATGAAAGGCACTATGTATTTACTGCATTTCTTGAAGTTAAAGGAAATAGTTCACCTTCAACATTAGTTTTAAACTGAGATAGCAGTTTTGTAGCCTGTGTTGGGAAACCCCTATCTGCAAGTTGTCCTGACTGAAAAGACTCTTCAGCCGAATATATTTGAGTTTTTGGCGAAGGAATGCGGTGCTGGCGAAAGAATGTTGTACTGGTTCTAGCCCGGGCAGATGCTATACCATCAGCCAATCAGCTTGCAGCTGGTGCAAGCAAGCGAATCGCCGGCCGCCGGTTGGCACATCTCCAATGTGAGTCTATCTTTACGCGACTACTTTCGAATCTGATTGGCTGAACCATTTTTTACATTCGCGTGACGTCAGAACTCTGACTCAGAGAGTATGCATATAGTTTTAATAAACAATAAAAAATGTACGGCCTTCTGTCCTGAATCGGCGCGATATTAGGCCATTTTTGACAATATAAAAAGAAATTGTATTAAAAAATATAATAAAATCGTGTTGGGTAAAATTCTTCCAAGGTGAACTATTTCCTTTAAAGGGAATAGTTCACCTTTAACATGGGGTTTTGGACTGAGATAGCAGATTTGTAGAGCAGATCTAAAAATGGTTTGTGGTGAAAGAATTACCTCTCTACGTTAAGTAATTTCGACACAGGACTAGTGGGCCCGTTTTCATTCCCGCTCTTCCGGGCCACAATCGGGGAATGAACGTTCGCCAGAGGTATGACGTCATACCCGCTGACGTCAGAATTGCGTCATACGCAGATTCTGCCGCAAACTAGCCGTGGTATTTATACAGACTTTGGCCGTGGTCATTAGTAACTTTGAAATAGTACAGAAGTAATATAGGTTGTTATTACCAAGGTCTGCTATTACCACCGAGTTGGTTCAGTGACTGGATGCATTGCCGGGATCAGAAGCCAGAATTCCGAGCTTGCGAAATTGTATTGTAAGAAGGTGCAAATCCCAATATAGAAACGGGGCGACCCTGAGTTGAACGCGACGATTTTCTGGTAAGTTCTGGTTGACCTGATACATCATTGATCATGAATCTAATTTTTACACAGACCAGGTATTTCATGTGTTTGTTTCATGGAAATGCTTGCCGTTATTGTATGCAATTGCTTCCATATCCAAGCTACCATATGTATGACGTCATACATTGTCCTGAAGTTTTTATGGCCATGAAGGAGAAAAGAGAAACATGTCCATTTCTCAATGGATATTCATCTATCGTCCAAACAAATGTCATATTCGTGATTTTCAGCTCAATATACCCCGTATAGCCAATTTTTAAGACATTTTTCAAGGTGACCTATTCCCTTTAAGGCTAGTAATATATTAATTCAGGTCTATACATAACATTTATATTTTTTTAAACAGTTCAATTTTGTATGGTTGTCGAATGTCGTGTCCTTCCATGCTAATGACATGGTTCTATCTAAAAACATAATATTCACTCAGGGGTTCCAACTCATAATAGCATAGTCTCAGAGCCATTAACACTGCCCCCCCGCATAACCCAGGAGCAATCTGCCCCCATATCAGCAGTATTTTAACATTGGTGAGCAGGGGGAGGGGGAGCAACCACCTGGTTGCCCCCAGCCCCCACTCCAAATTGTGTGGCAGTGCTCATGTATTCACTAACATGTTATCTTGCAAACTTAAATACACAATTATTGTTTGCATAAGGCAATGCACCTTTTTAATGGCAACATATCTGAGTTTGAGTACCCATTAAGTCCAGACTGTGATGTTTGTGTGTCTTATCTATGTTGGAAATAGGCTTCATTGATCACTCAGATCGGTATGTGTTGTGATATAAATGTGTCATGCTTGATGCATTACAAATTGTATGTTGTGTATCTGAGTTTGAGGTTGTTTCGTCTCATGAGATATCCTTGTCATGCTGTTCAACAAATGTTGTGACGCAAATTTGCTGTCTTTGTACTTTTGGATTATTTTGCCTCTTTTTCTAACAAATTGAAAACCCGACCATACTTTCCTGTTTACTTTCTGTTAACTCTGCCCAAACATTATCTGTTTCCATCCATTTCCTATACATTCTTGCTTCCAGAGACAAGTTCAATTCCATGAAGGGCAGAAGGTATTGTTGGTCTTCTAAAAAAAAATTAGCTCAGATTTTAGTACTGCGAAATCTGACAACCTCAGAAAAGCCCAGTACTGATCACATGTTTTCCCTTCTCCGGTATGGCATTGCCAGACACAATATCATCCCCAGCCGTCGCCATCTGCAGCAGGTCACCATTCTCCTCAGCAGGCGGCAGATTATACTTGCGCATCTCCCCTTCGGCTGCAACTGGGTGGAAACGGCGGTGGCTTCGGCGGTGAAGCTGGCGGCTATGCTCGTGCGCCGCGCCGCCGTCGCGTGGCTCGAGGAAGGCGCCGGAGCAGTCTCTGTTGCGCGGCGCCACGCAGCTAGCGCTCGAGGCGCTGTTTTGGCTGTGCGTGGACGCAGAGAACTTGGACCTGCTCCTGATCCCGTCGCCCGGCTGGCGGCTGGGAGACTGGCGACTGGCGAGGCCTGACGGGCGCAAGTGACGGTGGCTCCGGCGGAGGTGGCGGGTGTGTTTCGGACTTTGCTAGCGGCGGCAATGTTTGTGCTTTGTATCCCCTGACCCCGGATCCCTTGTGAAGTATTTACTTGTTGATAGTGTGAAAATATAGAGAAAAAACATGATTGAATATCAGCATTTGTGATGACCACAAGTTTAGAGACTAGCTTGTACAGCAATTAGAAGTTGCATGTTAACCCGCGCGGCGCTGGGGGGTAAATTTTACCCCCCCCCCCCTCCCGGATTTTAGCCATAACTTAAAACTATGACAGATATCGAAGTGAAACTTGCGGTACCTTATGGTGCATCAATTCTACATCTTGTGTTATAATTTTGTTGAAATTTGTGAAAATGTAGAGGAGATAATGACGTTTTAGTGACGTCATGTCATGTCATTTTTGGTGAAAAAAACGTTAAATGCTTGAAAACTCGTAGAAAATAGCGTGTTGATGCAAATCGCAAATAAAAGACGTCAAAAGAAATTAAATAACATTGTCTTTAACATGGCTATCTCAGATGTTCAAAATATTGGGTTTTTGACCCCAAAAATGCAAAAAAAAACTGATTTTTGGGGAAGAATTTCCACAAAAGTTTTTTGTTTGAAACTTTTCAAAAAACCGGAAGATATATTAGAGAGCCGAGTATGAACGATGTAGCAATTTCTTTATTTTTGACTGACTTATGGCTCTAAGAATAAGTAACTCATGACGTCATTTTTAAATTGCGTTTTTTGGCTTTTACTGACCAGATACAGACAAATAAATGCCACCACTGTATTTCGAAGACAAAACTAGTCTAGAAACATGCAATGTTTATTTAGATTAATCAATTTCAAATTTTGACCTTATTTGTGACCTGAGGCCTGACCTGAGGGCGATTGTATGGCATCAGGCTGTGAAAATGGCTGCTTCTATCGAATTATACGTGTAAAATAACATACAACATGTGTCGCATGGCTTTCGTAGACCTGTGACCTTTTGTGACCTGACCTTGACCTTGACCTTTGCTTAAAATTTCACTTTTACTTATGCGGGAGATGCATTATACATTTAGGAGCACTTTGTGAGATAATAGTTGCAATTACAAGGCTTTGGATGAAAAGTATAGCCCAAAAACCCAATTACTGACATTTTGACACTTGACCTGACCGTGACCTGACATGTGACCTTATGTTAATAATTTCGGGCACGCGTTAGATTCTTCTCACTGAGAGCTTTCGATCGCCGCCTTGCGCGTCTCGCTACGGTTATTGGTTCGGAAGATCGAGGGGGGGGGGGGTAAAATTTACCCCACCGCACGTTCGTATGGAGACCCCAGCGCCGCGCGGGTTAATCGTGTCATGGTGATCCTCTTCATCTGTCATTTGTGCTCACCTTGTGTGATATTACACTTGCAAGCAGGCTGATGCTATGTGCGCCTAAGTCCTAATCTGTGCCCATCGGAAATTCCATATACCTGAGGTTAGTTGGTCCTCAAACGGGAAATGGTACTCTATGAATGTACTGTAAATGTTGTGCTGCGTCCATTGTGTTCAGGGCCAGTCTTACAACCACACTGTCACATCCTTTGTCAGCGGAGTTGATGAGGTCAATGATTATCGTTATGAAAGTAACAATATACCCGTTCATATTTCGACAATTGAGCAAATTAATGCCAGTCAATACAGTATGGTAAGAATTTCTTTTTCTTTCAGTGTTGGGCCAGGTGGGTTTGTGGATGGAGTGATGAAAGAGCGAGCGTGATGAGAGTGGTGGACAGCCAATGTTTCAGCTGATAGCTCCATCGGTATTGTTTAACCATGACAAGTTATATATTTGTAAAACATAAAGTGTACCTTTGCAATCGAACCTGTGGGGAAAACGCTCGCAGTGTCATGTATGTAATCAGCGGTACTCAGCCATGTGTTACTTAGTCCGCATTCTGATATACTGGGCTAGTCTGACCCGGAGGGGGGGGGGGGGGCAAGGGCCCATGGCCCCTCAGGCATACCCTCGGTCGTCCTGAGGAGACCTTCGGTGGTCCTGAGGAGACCTTCGGTGGTCCTGAGGAGACCCTTGGTGGTCATGAGGAGACTCTCGGTGGTCCTGAGGAGGCCCCCGGTCGGCCTGAGGCGCCTTCAGTATGTCCGTGAAGTTGTCAGCGTCAGATTCTGTTTTCTGCGTCGGCCTCATATTTGTACGCCATTTGGTCCTAAGGTCAGATCGAACCTGTTTCCAAACATCAGGTCTGTTTTGACCTTACAGGTCTCATTCAAGGTCAAATTCAAGCTCCAAGGACGGGGAACGCTATAGCGCTCAAAGTTACCGTCCGACTGTGCCAAACATGTTCCAAACGAATCCAAGTGCCCAGTTCCAGGATGACAATAATTTTCAGAGTTGTGCTCCGTGAACCTAGAGGTCAAATTCAATATCAATGGACGGGGAACGCTGTAGCGCCCAAAGTTACCGTCCGATGAGACCAAAAATGGTCTGAAACAATTAAGCGTGCCCAGTTCCAGGTCGGCAAGAATTTTCAGAGTTGATCTCCGTGACCTTCAAGGTCAAATGCAAGGTCAAAGGACGGGAACGCTGAAGCGCCCCAATTTACCGTCCGATCGTGCCAAAAATTGTCTCAAACAATTCAGCGTGCCCAGTTCCAGGACGACAAGAATTTTCAGAGTTGATGTCGGTGACCTTCAAGGTCAAAGGACCGGAGTGTCAGCATCAGATTCAGTTTTCAGCGTCGGGCACATATTTTTACGCCATTTGGTCCTAAGGTCAGATAGAACCCCTGTTGGTAAAACAAACAAAAATCAGGTCTTTTTTGACCTTACAGGTCTCATTCAAGGTCAAATTCAACCTCAAAGGACGGGGAACGCTAAAGCGCCCCAATTTACCTTCCGATCGGGTCAAAAATGGTCTCAAACGATTCAGCGTGCCCAGTTCCAGGACAAGAATTTTCAGAATTTATCTCCGTGACCTTCAAGGTCAAATTCAAGGTCAAACGACTGGAGCGTCAGCATCAGATTCAGTTTTCAGAGTCGGGCATATATTTTTACGCTATTTGATCCTAAGGTCAGATCGAACCACCTGTTTCCAAAAATCAGGTATATGTTGACCTTACAAGTCTCCTTCAAGTCAAATTCAAGCTCAAATGACGTCTAACGCTGTAGCGCCCCAATTGACCGTCCGATTGGGCCAAAAATGGTCCCACGATTCAGCGTACCCAGTTCCATGACTTTAAGAACTTTCATAGTTGATCTCCGTGATCTTCAAAGTCAAATGCAAGGTCAAAGGACGGGAGCGTCAGCATCAGATTCAGTTGTCAGCGCCGGGCATATATTTTACGCCATTTGGTCCTAAGGTCAGATCGAACCACCTGCTTCCAAAAATTAGGTCTATTTTGACCTTACAGGTTTCTTTCAAGCTCAAGTTCAAGCTCAAATGACGTGAAACGCTGAAGCGCCCCAATTTACCGTCCGAACGGGCCAACAATGATCTAAAACTATTCAGCGTACCCAGTTCCAGGACGGCAAGAATTTTCAAAGTTGATCTCCGTGACCTTCAAGGCCAAAGGCCTGAAAATCTTGCCGTCCTGGAACTAGACACGCAGAATCGTTTGAGATCATTTTTGGCCCGATCGGACGGTAAATTGGGGCGCCACAGCGTTCCACGTCCTTTGAGCTTGAATTTGACCTTGAAGGAGACCTGTAAGGTCAAAATAGACCTGATTTTTGGAAACAGGTTATATCTGACCTTAGGACCAAATGGCGTAAAAATATGTGCCCGACGCTGAAAACTGCATCTGATTCGGACACCCCATCCATTGACCTTGCATTTGACCTTGAAGGTCACAAAGATCAACTATGAAAATGCTTGACCGTCTTGGAACTGGGCTCGCTGAATCGTTTGAGATAATTTTTGGCCTGATCGGACGGTAAATTTGGGCGCTATAGCGTTCCACGTCCTTCGACCTTGAATTTGACCTTGAAGGAGACCTGTCAGGTCAAAATAAACGCAATTTTTGGAAACAGACGGTTCGATCTGACCTTGGGACCAAATGGCTTAAAAATATATGTCCGACGCTTAAAACTGAACCTAATGCTGACGCTCCCGTCCTTTGACCTTGCATTTGACATTGAAGGTTGCAAAGATTAACTCTGAAAATTCTTGACGTCCTGGAACTGGGCACGCTGAATCGTTTGAGGCCATGTTTGGCCTGATCCGACGGTAAATTGGGGCCCTACAGCGTTCCCCGTCCTTTGCGCTTGAATTTGACCTTGAAGGAGACCTGTAATATCAACATATACCTGATTTTTGGAAACAGGCGGTTCTATCTGACCTTGGGACCAAATGGTGTAACAATATGTGCCCGACGCTGAAAACTGAATATGATGCTGACACTGCCGTCCTTTGACCTTGCATTTGACCTTGAAGGTCACGGAGATTAGCTCTGCAAATTATTGCCGTCCTGGAACTGGGCACGTTTAATCGTTTCAGACCATTTTTGGCCTCATCGGACGGTAACTTTGGGCGCTACAGCGTTTCCCGGCCATTGACCTTGAATTCGACCTCTAAGTTCACGGAGCACAACACTGCAAATTATTGTCATCCTGGAACTGGGCACGTGCCATAATGATAAATCACCATAATGATTGTAGTGTCCGCCAGAATTGCCATGAGCATGAGCACGTTAGCATGAAGGCATTCCTGTTTTTGGCAGCCTTGACGATTGTGGCGCATGGATGGCATGAGTTATGACTGTTATGTGATTGGTTGAATCTGGTGCACTGAATTAATCTCAGGTCAAACGCTGACGTGTCAGGAGATGGCTGAACAAACTTGAGGCTGCACGTCAAGCTAGATGCTGAGAACTAACAATATAATTATGTAGTAAGGAAGAAGCTTTTATTAGAGGTTGGCCAAGACACTACATAATTTAGTGGCAACAACGATGAAATCGCGGCTCATCAAAATCTCATCCTCGTCCCCACTAAATTATGTAGCGTCTTGGCCAGCTCTTGTAAAAGCTTCTTCCTCACTACATAATTATATTGTTAGTAGAACTCCCATCAAAATGAGTTAACAAAACCAGCAGCATCTCCACTTGACGTGCAGCCTCATGCTCTACCAGTCATCTCCTGACCCGTCAGCGTTTGACCCAATATTAAAGGGAGTGTGCCTACTGTTTTGGAATGTCAAAAATATTTTGCATACGGTAAAGGCGGCCGCACACTAGGCCATTCGGCGCGCGGAGGTCGCGATATTGCTGCGACTTTCCGCGCATTTTTAGCGACTTTCCGCCTTCGCGTCAGCCGAAACGTCAAAAATCGCGGACGAATGTCGTCGGCCGGCCATCTGCGGACTGGCGGAAAAAAGCTGATTCAAACGAGCTTTTTTCCGCGGCAGAACGCCGCGGAGCCGCGGACAACAAAATTGATCAGGCAACAGTGGCGAATCTATGTAAGGCAGAGATACAAATTTTGCACAGCATGCTCTAGCCGCTGTGAAATTTATTGTGTAAAAGTTTCGTGGTTCTAAACTTACATCTTCGTCGAAAAATGGCCATCATTAATTTACCTTATGACAGGCTGCAGGCACAGGTTGCGACATGCTGTAGGTCGGCGGGGCGGAATCTCGCGAGCAGACAGCGCCGAATCCGCCGGAACAAGGACGATATTCAGCGGTGTCGCCGCGATTTTCCGAGGCGGAATGTCGCAGCATATCGTGCGCCGAATGGCCTAGTGTGCGGCCGCCTTTAGTAGCTGTTGGTTTGATTGTTGTATATGATGGAATTCACATCTGGAGCCCCTTTAGTTGAATTTTCACTTATATTGTTTTTGTTTATTTTTGTTTCGATATCTATAAAACGTTCGCCACTATGGTGATGTTATGTAAAACGGCGCACATAAGACAATACAATTAACACGGTCACATCATGCAAGATAGAAAGCCGAGTTTTGCACAGCACGTTCTTGCCACTGTGAACTTTATTATGTGCAAGTTTCGTAGCTATAAATTGATATCTTCTTCAAAAAATGGCCATCGGCCATCATCGAAAAACATGATGGCCGTCCAGTTTCTGTTCGGCTGCTGCTATCAGCGTGCACGAGCTGTTTTGTTGAATTGCTATTGGCCAGCGCTAACAATATGCTAGCAGTTTAATCGATAGTTGCAGTGCTTTTAGTAGCGGAAGCCCTCTGGAGTCTACCCGATAACTTTTTGCTCCCAAGCAAATTCCTGGAGTCTTTGAATATCTCAGCAACTAGGGTGAATCTGGAGAAATGAAGTAATGGTTCAATTCAGAAAATTGTGTTCTATAGACCAGTGTCAATAACCCCAACTTAGCGATGTGAGTAGGCACACTCCCTTTAAAGGAAATAGTTCACCTTCAACATGGGTTTTGAACTGAAATAGCAGTTTTGTAGCCCGTGTTGAGAAATCCTTATCTGGAGCTTGTAATGGCTGAAAAGACTCCAGCCGAAGATATTTGAGTTTTTGATTATATTTGAGTTGATATAGCCATCAAAATGGCTATATCAACTCAAATATAATGTTAAGGTGGGATAGTCCCTTTAATTCAGCGCACCAAATTCAACCAATCACATAACAGTCATAACAGTCATACATGTGCCACAATCGGCAAGGCTCCAAACCCAAGAATGCCTTCATGCTAACGTGATCACGCTCATGGCAATTCTGGCAGACACTACAATGATACATGCCTTTCAACAGGAAATGCGCTTTATAGGAATGATAAGTCCACTCCTTACGTGCTACAAAATACTTGATTGTTCATGCTATGAGCAATGCATAGGTGCTTTTGTGCCTTAGTATTGTTTTAATCACTAGTTGCATGAAGTTTTTTTTACCAGAGATTGAACCTTTACCCTATTATACCAAAATTATGATTCAGATCCATGGCAACTCATGACAGTCACTCAAACCCAATTTTAAAAATGCTTTGACAAATACTTTGGCTGTATGGGACAGTGACGGATCTAGGTTTCGAGTTGGGGGGGGGGGGGGGGATTTCGTTCCGTTTCTCAGCGAAAAATTGTTGATCGGGGGGAGGGGGTGGCGTCGGGTCGTCGGCGCAAAAAAAAAATCGTTGAGAGGGGGGGTGGCGGCGTCGGGTCGTCAGCGCGAAATGTCGTTCATCGGGGGGTCGGGTCGTGCCAGCACGAAAGTGTCGTTCAGCGGGGGAGAGTGGTAAATCACGCCTTCCCGGAGCAAAAATCACAACCTCCCGGAACGGTTTGGGGGCGGGGGCAAAAACACGCGTTTGCCTACCGATTTTTCGTTGGAGGGGGCAATTAGGGCATTCCAAAACAGATCGACCAAAATACCTCGAAATAGCACCTTACATCTCATATTTCGATACAACTACGTGGTGGGGGTTATCTGGGCTGTAGATTCACGCTGTGAACTTTCCAGCCCCGTCCGTCAAAAGGTTTTCGAGTTACAGCCTCGGGCAACTTTGTAATGTCAAGCAAAACTCTAATTTTCAGCGGGCAATTTCTCCCATCTAAAACATGCGAGTCATATAATGCTATATATCATCAGAATCATCAGTAACAACATATCATTATGATACAATCATTTTTGGAAAATTCGAACATTTTAGAATTTCAACCCGTGATCTCAGGTTAAAAAATTAGATCTCAGGTGATTTTATAATGTGGCCATTTAAAATTCGGAATTTTGTCCATGCCAGAATCGACATAAGCCTTCGATGTTTAAAAAAGTTGTGATAGTTTTTTCTTTACATATTTTATTTATATGTGTATTTTGAGAAAAAAAAATGAATGAAAAATCATGGTCACCAGCACAGCACGTCTTTTGGTAATAACTTCGCACGTAATTGTGCTAGAGACCTCAAATAAACGGAATTATGCTTACTCGTCGACCTGCTTTCAATGATAATAACATCACCCTTGTAGTCGCTCTGTGACCTCAAGGTCACATGACTAGAGGCCACCCGGTGCAGCCCACGTCAGATCGACCAAACCATAACATCCTACTTCTCGTATTTCGATTGAACGGGGTCATCTGTGGAGGGTCATCTGGGCCATAGATTCACACTGTAAAATTTTAAGCCCCGTTTGTCGAACAGTTTTCGAGTTATAGCCTCAGGCATCTCTTTAATGTCGCCCAAAGCTTTAATTTTCTTCGAGCGATATCTACCATATACATAATTCGAATTATATAAACCACAGATAAGAGGAGACCTGGATTTGACACGAAATTTTCGGCCTCTTATTTTAGAGCCGAAATTTGAAACGGAGCTGTTAAAGGAAATAGTTCACCTTGGAAAATGTTTCCCAAACACGATTTCATTATATTTGTTAATACAATTTATTTTTATATTGTCAAAAATGGCCTTATATCGCGTTGATTCAGGACAGAAGGCCGTAAATTATTATTGTTTCTTAAAACTATATGCATACTCTCTGAGTCAGAGTCCTGACGTCACGCGAATTTTAAAAAAAATGGTTCAGCCAATCAGATTCGAAAGTAGTCGCTTAAGGATAGACTCGTATTAGAGATGTGCCAACCGGCGGCCGGCGGTTCGCTTGCTAGCACCAGCTGCAAGCTGAATGGCTGATGGTATAGCCTCTACCCGGGCTAGATCCATTCTTTCGCCAGCACCGCATTCCTTCGCCAAAAAATCAAATATATTCGGCTGGAGTCTTTTCAGTCAAGAAAACTTGCAGATAGGGGTTTCCCAACACGGGATACAAAACTGTTATCTCAGTTTAAAACTAATGTTGAAGGTGAGCTATTTCCTTTAACCCGCGCCGTGCCGGTGCTCGGTGCCACCTTCGCCGTGCCGGGGGGGGGGGGGGGGGCGTTTCGACGCCCCCTCTAACTCGGCTTCTATAGGATGTAGACAAAAAACAAAGACACTGTTCGAAAGCCTGTCAAAATGCATTTTTAAACTATATCGGGCAATTGTTTATCAGGTCAATATTGAAGTCACCAGATGTAATCAAGGGTCAGATTTTAAAGTTTTAGGACTTCGCTCCAGAAATTCCCAGATAGCGCAGGAATTGCGATAGCCAGGAACAAACGGAAAAACGCAATGGAAAGCTATTGGAAAATTAAATATGCATGGTGCCCTCAGATTTGCATTCAGGTGAATAATTTAAGCCCCAGAGCTCATCAAATGTCAAACAGGCTATTTTTTAGCAAAACAGTTTTCACTAATATATTTTTACCTAACAAAGATAGGGAAATAACTTTGACGCCATCGTGTTTGTCTCGTCAAGGCGCTTCGTAACATGTACATGAAGACCAGGTTAAGTTAATTACAAAAATTGACCTCAGGTCAAGGTCAAGTGGTAACCCAATTAGGTCATGTTGCACATTGGGAGGCGTGCCTCGACGAGACAAACGCAGTGGTACCAGTTTCACTTTTCTATCTTGATTTTGTCGAGTTATTGGCAAAAAGTGTTGGTGAACTCGAGTGACCTCATCTGACCCTCTAAGGGTCATTGAACAAAAATTGAACCTGGAACTTCAAGAATTGCCTATGATGACATGATCCAGAAGGAATTGGGCTGATATAATTCGTATCCTCATAAAAGGAAGCATTTGATTATTTCCCCATTGCCTTATAATGGGGAGGTCACGAAATTGACCCGACCTTAGGTCACCGATATTAAAAATCCGAGATAAACGCATTGTAGGTACTATTGCTCTTATCAAATACTGTAAGTACGAAATCGATCGGCCAAATAATGTGGCTGTGGTGCGACCGGAAACATTTATGGAGGTGGGTTCACGTGACCTGGTCTGGTGACCTGACCTGAGATGACCCGAGGTATTTTTTTTAACATAATGTGTGCAATTGATGCCCGAACAGCTGTGCCAAAAATGGCGGCGCGCAGCGGCGCCGTTTTTTGCTAACTTTGAAAAACCTTAGGGGTCTAAACGCCCCCTCCCCCCTCGGCACGGCACACTTTTTGCACCCCCCTCGGCACGGCACATACACTTTTATGTCTCGGCTCGTGAAAATGCGAATCCAGCACCGTCGTTCACTGCTGTGCTTAAAATAAGAGGCCGAATATTTTGTGTCAAATCCAGGTCTGTTATCTGTGTATAAACATATGTATCATCAGAATAGCCATTAACCGCAAATTAATTTAATGTAATCTTTTTTTTAGAACTCCCATGGAAAAGTGTCGAAATTTTGGCATATGACCTCAGGTCAGGTCACGTGATTTCCTTATGTTCTCAGTTAAAATTTGTGATTTGTCTTAGGTGGAATAGGAGGGTACATGCCCTTTGAATCACGTGACAACCTATTCCGCTCAGTGATCAAGATCACGTGATGACATAATTCAATATTTCGCTGATAGAGGCGTCTGTGGATCCTCAAGAAATTTTTATCATCCCTATTTCCAGACTGAGAATGTTATAACAATAGCTAAAAGCGTTTCCATAGATAACAAATGTTCAACTTTGCCAAATAAAGCGAACATTTCAGCAAATTATCTATTGTATAATCAAGCCAGGTCATTTGGGAAATCAACCTCAAGGTCACTGAGTGACCTGCTGGGGTCATGCTATGCATCATTGAATGCAGCTCAACGAGACACATATAATGCCATTGAGTTAAGCTCTCTAGCACAATTGTGTGCAAAGTTATTACCAAAGACGTGCTGGTGATCATGATTTTTCACAACAAAAATATTTCGAGGGAAAACCTAGGTCCAATTTTTTACCATCGAAAGCCAATGTATCGTAGTCGATTCTGGCAATTAAAAAAAATCCGCATTTTAAAAGGCCATATTATAAAATCACGTGATCTGATGTCTAATATCACATGTAAAATTCCCAAATTTGCGTTGTTTCGAAAAATGTATCACATTAATATATTGTTCCTGACGATTCTGATGATTACGAGCGAGCGCGAAGCGCTCGCTCTTCCTTCCGTGGTACACCAGGAGGCCGAGCAGGTCGTGATGGGTACGGCCAGTTGGGATTCGACGGGATCAGCACTGAGCATATATGGGAAAAATATGATTATGAGCGGTCCGGCCCGACCGGACCCGACCCGACCCGTGGCGACGCTTTTGAGCTCATATCTCTGCAACCACACGTCCGACTGACAAGTTGACTTCTTTATTGAGCAGCCCTATCCAACCTACCCTGTTTGAGCCCAGTGGCGACTCATGTGGGTGCCTACCACTGCGCGTGGCGCGTGCCGCGTGAAAGGTGTTGAAAAGTGTTTCCTCGCAAACACTCTGCAACGGCTGAGCCGTGCAAATTTGGTGTGTGGTTAGGGACCCCTCATCCGCCAGTTTCCCATAAGTCAGGGGTGGGGTGCCTCTGCACGTGCGCTCGTGCACACCCCTATTCTGTATCTCAGGAACGGCTGAGCCGCTTGTGTTAGAATTTGGTGCATGGTTAGGGACCTCTCAGCCACCGCCTTTCCACAAGTCAGGGGTGGGGTGGCTTTGCACGTCCGCATTGTAATAGCTTATGGCCTGATATCTAGGTGTATCAAGTCTTGAGCGGTCTAATATATGAGAAACACTACTGATAAAGAACTCAGTGTTTATATAAGGCGTGTCAGGGATACACTGTCAATACACACAATCCGGTACGAGCGCGTGTTCTATCGAATGTCACTTCTGCGCCATTACTGTAAGTTTCTAAGGATACTAAATCAAGTCTGTCGAATTGACAAAGCATTGACCATCACATCCCTCTCCTTGTGAAGGAAGAGGCTACAAGGAAAACAGTCACCACTGAGTTCTGACAGTTGCAGACGGCACAGGACACGAGGGGCATGTTTCTTCACTGATTCACTATATACAGCTTTCTGAGAACTAAGCGTACATGAAGTGCGGCTTGACTTCACTGTAACGCAAGGCTGCCTGCTTCGGCAAAACTACCAAACTACTTGGGGCAGATCCGTATGGTGTTACAGGTCCATACGGTCTGGTGCGCGCGACACACGCCCGGAGCGCGTCACTCGCGGTCGTAGATCCTGGCTCGTGCGGCGCAGGGTGCGACCACCATCCTGGGAAGGAGTTGGAGTCGCGTCGTCTCCGGCGTCACCAGGCTGCTCCACTGAAGTTGCCGCCTCTGGTTGCACCACGTATGATGCGGGGGCGGGGTGCGGCGCCACGACTGTTCCTGGCTGTCATGTCCCCTTGTCCTTGTTTCTGATAAACACCGCATCACCAGGTTCCAGGGTTGGTTCAGGTCTAGCGCGGATGATCCTGGCGTTGTGGTGATCGCGCTGTTGATCTTGGCGGCTCTGCAGTCGCTCTCGGTGCTCAACTGTTCCCGACCTGTCTTGTCTGGGCAGGTCATCGATGCTGCGTCCGTACAGCAGTTCCGCTTGAGACGGCAGCACGCTGTCGATTGGGGTCGCGCGGAGGGTTCGGAGCCCAGCTTGCAGACTGATGAAGCTACCACTCTTGTCCACCAGGTTCTTGACGGTTTTCACATGCCGCTCTGCTACTCCATTGCTTCTCGGGTACAGCGGAGATGACGTGCGATGTTCGAAACCGAACCGAACCGCAAACGCCTTGAAGTCGTGGGACGCGTACTGGGGGCCGTTGTCAGAGTACAGAACGGCAGGGGAACCGTGTTCCGCGAACAGGACGGATAGGACTTCAATGACGCGCGAACTGGTCGTGGTGTCCAGTACCTGAAGGAAAGGAAACTTGGAGTAGTGATCCATTGTCAGCAGGTAGTTTCGGCCCTTACAGAAGAAGATGTCGGAGCTGACTTCTTTCCAGGGGCCGGCAGGTACAGGATGCTGGTGCTCGGGCGTCAGGCTGGACTGAGAGGATGCTGGACGGGAAGATTGACACGGCATGCAGACTGCGACGCGCTCTTCTATGTCATGTTTGATCTTCGGCCAGAATACCGAGTCACGGGCCCGTAGTTCCATTTTCACCCTGCCCTGGTGGCCTTCGTGAAGCTTCTCCATGTACCACGGTCGGAGTTTGGTCGGGATGACGACAGCTGTGCCCTTTATGACCAACCCATCGTCGATTACGAGGGTATCTTTTACGGACCAGTACCTTCTGACGGCTGGTGATGCCTCGCACTGCCGGTTTGGCCACCCCGCCAGGATGATTTTCCTTAGCTCGCAGAGTTCTTCATCCTCCAACGTTGCTTTCCGTAGCTCTTCAAGTCGGGGAGAGCTGAACTGGACCAGACCGATCGTACGGTCGAGTGGTATGCTCGCTGCAGGTTCTAGTCTCTGCGCTGGTAAGCGCGACAGTGCATCAGAGACGTGCATGTTGGAGCCCTTGTTGTACCTCAGTGTGAACGTGTAGCATTGCGTCCTCAAGAGCATCCGCTGCAGACGTGCACGGGCGCTTCCAATGCTCTTCTGGAAGATCATTTCGAGCGGTTTGTGGTCCGAGAGTACTTCAAACTTCCTTGCGTAGAGGTAGGTGTGGAATCTCTCGATGCCGAAGACGACAGCGAGCATTTCCCGCTCGATGTTTGAGTACCGCGTCTCCGTGTCGGTCAGTGCTTTGGAGGCGAACGCTATTGGTTGCCCTTCCTGTAGCAGCACTGCACCGAGCGCGACTCCGGATGCGTCCACTTCGAGGGTGGCAGGTTTGCTGGGGTTGTGGTAGGCCAGGACGGATTCTGACGATATGACGTTCTTGAGAGCTTCGAAGTCACGTGCGGCCTGTGGAGAGTACTCGAAGTCGGCACCCTCTTTCAGCATCTGTCGGAGATGGTGTGTGCGGGTGGAGAAGTTGGGGATGAATGGCGACAGGTAAGTGCACAGTCCGAGGAACGAATGTAGCTGAGCAGCGTTCTCGGGACGCTCGATGCCTCTGATGGCGTCCACCTTCGCTGGGTCAGGCGACACACCAGCTGCCGTGTACACGTGCCCGAAGAACGAGATTTGTTTCAGTGCGACGGCGCACTTGGCTGGGTTGAACACCAGCCCCTTTTCTTCTGCTCTTGCCATTAGAGCGCGCAGTCGCGCTGTGTGTTCCTCTGCGTCTTTTCCATGGACGCAGATGTCGTCGGCTATATTGACCACGCCGGCGAGCCCCGCCAGAACCTCATCCATTTTTCTCTGGAAGAGGTCCTGGGCCAGACGGATTCCGAAGGGTAGGCGTCGGAACTGGTATCTTCCAAATGGCGAGTTGAACGTTGTGAGGTGGCTGGACTCGTCATCTAGTTCCATGGCCCAGTATCCTGAGCGGGCGTCCAGGTTTGAGAATACTGTGGACCCGGACAGCTGGTGCGTTATTTCTTCTGTCGTGATGGTCCGGTGGTGTGGTCGCTTTATCGCCCGGTTTAGGTCTCGGGGGTCCAGGCACACACGCAATTGACCACTTGGCTTTTTGGCCACCACGAGACTCGACACCCAGTCTGTTGCCTCTGTGACAGGCCTGATCACCTCCATTTGTTCCATTGCATCCAGCTCTTTCTTGAGGTCATCTTTGATGTGGATGGGACACTTCCGGGGTGCGTGGATGACTGGTGTTACGGCTGGGTCAAGCTCGAAGTGTGCCTTACCCGGTAGTTTGCCAATACCCTTGAACTGATTTGGGTACTCAGAGATCAGCTGGTCAGTCGTGGTGACAGAGTGCACTAGCGGGCTTGACGTCTTGTCGGTTGAGGTCACTGTGTGGACCAGCGGGTGCATCTTTGTCAGTTTCATTGTCTCACACGCTGGCAGGCCCACCAGTATGGGACCAGATGATTCCACAACATGGAATTTGAGTGGGTGTGCTGCACCTTGAAACGTGCATTGAATTGCAAGTGTACCCATTTGTTTTATGAGGGTCCCGCTGTAGGCTCTGATGATCGTGTCATCATGGTCCAGCTTCACACTCGTTGGCATTTTGTTCAGACATCTTGCTGGGAGAATGTTGCCATCAGCACCTGTGTCGACTTTTGCATGCAGAGTATGCTCACCTTCCATTCCAGGTATTTTCACTTTCAGGTCTATGAAAGCCTCTGTTCTCTGGTTGGTGTTCACTGCATCAAAATACAGGTGATCGTCCTGTGTTCTCTCCACATTGTGGTTGACCTCCACATTTTGGTTGACTTCTGCCACTCGTCTTGTTTGCTGCCTCCTACCGCTGGCAGCTCCTGAACTGTGGTGGTTCGGGCCAGGGCCCGGCTTGCACTTCGACTTGCACACCACAGCCCAGTGTCCCACATTGTTGCACTTGTTGCACTCAGTGCCACTTGCAGGACATGCATTTCTCTCCATGGCATGCTTCAGACCACAGTACTTACATGGGGATTCCAAATGTTGCTTGCTGTGGTGCGCTTTCTGCACAGCATGCACCTGTCCGTCTCTGGGTTCTCTGAATTGTTCCATGTGCTTTTGGTTTGCCTCAAAGGTTCTGTATAGGTCGATAGCCTGATCCAGAGTTAGGTCTTCACCTTTTGTGAGCAGTTTTTCCTGTATACGTGCATGTGCTGCACCAAAGATCATTTGCTCAAGGATGCGCTGCGGCCTCTCTTCACTTGTGAACTTACATTTGTCTGACTGGAGTCGCAGTCTGGCCACAAAATCATCAACTGATTCTGCAGGGCCCTGATGCATCTTTTGGAGATTGTATCTTGCCAATCTAAAATTGGTCTTTGGCTTGAAGTGTTCCTCAAACCTGTCCAGGATTTCCTTGGTGTCTTTCAGTTTCTCTTCAGTCAGTGAGAAAGTATGTATGAGATCAATCCCTGTTGGACCCATCCACAGGTGGAGATAAGAGGCTTGCACCTCTTTTGGCTTACCGACCAGGGGCCCAGCGAAGACATGCTCAACATATTGACGAAACTGCCT
This sequence comes from Chirona hameri, assembly GCA_036785665.1. NCBI lineage: Eukaryota > Metazoa > Arthropoda > Thecostraca > Balanomorpha > Balanidae > Chirona > Chirona hameri. The sequence continues at coordinate 70,889 of JAXIVJ010000530.1, forward strand.
GAAAGCACTGGGCAGATCTGCAGCGTTCCAATCAAATGCTGGAATCTGTATCCCTGCAAGATCCATGTTGCTGTCACCATGTAATAGCTTATGGCCTGATATCTAGATGTATCAAGTCTTGAGCGGTCTAATATATGAGAAACACTACTGATAAAGAACTCAGTGTTTATATGAGGCGTGTCAGGGATACACTGTCAATACACACAATCCGGTACGAGCGCGTGTTCTATCGAATGTCACTTCTGCGCCATTACTGTAAGTTTCTAAGGATACTAAATCAAGTCTGTCGAATTGACAAAGCATTGACCATCACACGCATGTGCACACCCTATTCTATATCTCTGGAACGGCTGAGCCGATTGTGTTCAAATTTGATGTGTGGTTAGGGACCTCTCAGCCCCCACTTTCCCACGAGTCAAATGTGGGTGCCTCTGCACGTGCGCACCTTTTTTGTATCTCAAAAACTACGTACCCGATCAAGTTGAAATTTCCCATACATTTCCTTCGCGCTCGCTCGTTCATCGCCAACTACGGCGTCTTACTGGTATATAGGTTTATATGACTCGCATGATTTAAATGGGAGATATTGCCCTCTGAAAATTAGAGTTTTGCACAACAAAGTTGCCAAACTCGAAAACCGTTTGAAGGACGGAGCTGACAATTTCATGTGAATCTAGGGCCCAGATAACATGGATCAAAAATAAAATGATTCACTGCAACAATAGACCTGCTAAACATGAAACATTTCGGTATATATTGTCTGAAAATGATTTTTGTAAATACAAATAACCATTTTACTCAGATTCAAGATGTTTCGGGATTTTCAAGTCGGGATTTTTTCGGGGTTTTATGAGGGGGCAAAAACATACGTTTGCCTACCGATTTTTCGTTTGGGGGGGGGCCATTGCCCATTTTGCCCAACCGCAGATCCGCCACTGGTATGGGACATAAGTTGGTGGATAGGGTGCATTTATCATTAAATAGTTGAGCAGATTGGCGAAGTACCTGTCAAAATAATAGGCAATGAGAATGACATAGAACGTCAGTAAGATCAGTAAGAAACATGTGCAAAATACTCACATCTTTCAGGCTGTGCATGGAAAGAAGTTGACACCTATACCCTTTTCTCTTATTCTTCCACATCGTGCATGACCCCTTGGTAACAAACAATGGTAAACTAAACTGAAACATGACTCGCATAAAGATAATATCCCTATATAGCCTTGGATAATATTCTGCGTCCGCAATGTCTTCTGGAAATCAAAAGTTTGGGTAAGTTAGCAAAAGTTATTGAGCCCAAAGTGTTTCTGATTACCTCCGGCGGTAAATATTTAGAGCGGATACGCATTTGAACAATAAATTATAATATTTAATTTGTTTTAATAAATATAAAAATTAAAATAATAAACTAAATCGCCAATAAACGGCAAATAACATGAATAACAATATTCTAGATCAGTGACGTCATACATCCTTTTCAAACAAACGTAACCGGGCAAAAGGAGGGACACAAATAACGGATGCACGCTTCCTTTATAATAACCAAATATGCGTCCTCCTTTTATTCATACCGTTCCTTATTTCCCGGGCTACCTCCGTATTTTATCTTTATAATAATGGCCCCATGGCGTTCTTTACCAGAAATGATGTGTTCGGAAAGAAAGGAGCGCGGTTTCGGTAGACAGAAGTGTGCTGAAACCGTGCGGCAAAGGGGAAAGTATCATATGCGTGGATCTATATCTCCTTGAGGAGTGAGCACCCCCCCATGCCGATTTGAGCCCCACAATCATGTTGATTTTATTCAAGATTTTTCGTGTACCGTCCTATTTGCTCGCAATGGGCAAAAAGGGACTCGCCGGCACCCCAGCTTGCGCCAGGAAAAAAAAATCACCTAGCAGTTAAAGGTCAAGGTCACGGGACGAATACGAGATTTTAAGCTTCGGTACCAGCTTGTGTACCCTCTAGTTTTGTTTCGTTTATCGTCCGATTTGCTCGCAAAGGGCAAACAGGGACTGGCCGACAGGTTAGCTTGCGTCAGGAAAAACAAAATGTCATCCAGAGGTCAAAGATCAAGGTCACGGAGACAAATACGAGATTTTAAGCTTAAGTACCAGCTTTGTATACCCTCTAGTTTTGTTTTCGTTTACCGTCCGATTTGCTCGCAATGGGCAGAAAGGGACTCGCCGGCACCCCAACTTGCGTCAGGAAAAACAAAAAGTCATCTAGATGTCAAAGGTCAAGGTCGCGGGACGAATACGATATTTTAACTAGAGGGTACCCAAGCTGGTACCGAAGCTTAAAATCTCGTATTCGTCCCCGTGACCTTGACCTTTGACCTATGGATGACTTTTTTTTTCCTGACGCTCGCTGGGGTGCCGGCGAGTCCCTGTTTGCCCATTGCCAGCAAATCGGACAGTAAGCGAAAAACCTAGAGGGTACACAAGCTGGTACCGAAGCTTAAAGTCTGGTATTCGTCCCCGTGATCTTCACCACGAGGACGATTTGACCTCTGGATGACGTTTTGTTTTTCTTCACGCAAGCTAACGTGCCGACGAGTCTCTTTTTGCCCATTGCGAGCAAATCGGACGGGAAACGAAAAAACTAGAGGGTACACAAGCTGAAAGTTGGCCTGCGCGCGGCGCCGCGTTCGGACGTGCGACGCGCGCGGGCGGCTCGCCTCCTTACCTGAGCGAGCGTGGTCCGACCTTCGTCCGTCCCGTGAGACTGGAGTGTGATCGTGAGGTGTGACTGCGTCTGAGTGCTGTGGGAGCCCGCTGTTCTTCGGAGATCGCGGGGTGTCGAGTTCGTCGACTGTTCGGCGCTTAGCTGGTTGCCTCGCTCGGCCCGCTCAGCCCTGTCCCGACTCGGCGGCGGCCGGTTGTTTACATCGATCAGCTGATCGCTTCGACCATCAGCTGATTCTGGGTCTGGGGTCTGTGGCCTGACCGTCTGTGGTGGCCGTGACCTTGACCCTGACCCTGACAACAAACATCGCCCCTGCCTAGAGTGCAGGTTACCCGGCGCAGCAAGCCTGGGACCGAGTCGTGGGCCGGTAACCTGGGATCGGTGGCCGCTTGTAAGCCAGCGCTGCGACGGACTGGCGTCGGACATTTCGGCGGACGTTCTGCCCTTGCATCCGGCCTGATGGATTCGGACCTTCTTCGTCTGCTTCTCTTCGCGCTCCTGGTGCGCATCTACACGTCGGCCGCCGTGCCGGCCTCTCTCCCGTGGCGGCACAGCTTGCCGTGGAAATCCGGCTGCTCTATCGCCTGCCGGCCGGCTGCGCCACCTGCGCACGCGCCGTGGAGCTGCCCCGCGCTGACAGCTGGTGGTGTGGGGTCCGGGCGGACTGTTCGGCGCGGCGGCCGTGGACGTGCCAGGGGGAGGCGTGGAGGGAGGCGTCATCGTAGGGGACAGGAACGGCTATCGGCGCTGAGGAGCAGTGGGTGTGAGGGTTTGTGTGTTCTTGCTTTAAATGTACAGTCCATCAAGCCAAAGATTTTATCATTGCGCCATGATCTCAGTCATTTTAATTGCGATGTTTGCATTTTAACGGAGACTTGGCTGAAACCGGAAACTACTTCTAGATATGTTAACTTCCCGGGATACTTGTTATCAAGGGCGGACCGTTCTGATGGCAGGGGTTACGGGGGGGGGGGGGGGTCGCAGTTCTTAGTAAGACAGGTTTAAAGGTAAAAAGGCTCCAGTCGGTGTGCAGTTGTAGGACATGTAAACTTGAAACTCTGTGGCTGTCAGTATCAGATAATCGTGGGCGTCGGTTTAATTTATGTGCAGCATATAGACCACCACGTCATACCATCACTCACCTATCAGCTGATTTTGACTGTCTCGAATCTCAACTGCAACGTGTGCTTTTAATGTCTGCCGATCCCATTCTTATTACTGGTGACTTAAACTGCAATTTACTTGGTCTAGACTCGAACAATGGCAAGGTCGGGCTGACAGAGTTCATGCATAGTTTCAACCTCCATCAGTTTGTAGATATGCCAACTTTTAGATCTGGCTCACTCTTAGACGTTTTTATCTCTAACTCTGCAACTTTTGTTCATGATGTTTGTGTCTTACCGTGTTCTTATAGTGATCATTCTTTTACTAAGGCATATCTCACCATCCCCAAACTAAGGGCTCGACCTTCCATTGTTCAGTCTAGACGCCTGAGCCGCGTGAATGTCCTTGACTTTCATGCCTCATTGTATCACACCGACTGGAGCCCGGTTTTCTCGCGCGTGGGATTGACGGATCAGTGGTCTGCCTTCACCCAGCTGCTCTTACCTGTTCTTGACTATCATGCTCCTTTACAGCGCCTCAAAATTTACAACCCTTCGGCCCCCCCCCCCCCCCTGCCTCGGACGCCACACTGCGACTCATGGCGCAGCGCCGTGGACTTCTTGCCCGGGATGGCCGGACTCCTGCCTTCCTCACCTTGGACAAACAAGTAAAATCGGCCATCAGACGAGATGTCAGAAACGATATTTCCAGCCGGGTGAGGAGGCAGGGTCCGGTCTCCATCTTTCGCAACGTGCGTCAGGTGATCGAGGGCAAGAGGTTCACTCAGCGAGTTGCGCCTGAGGCCACCCCCAACGAGCTTAACGAGTACTTTGTGGGGGTAGGTCCTCGAGTCGCGGGTGAGGTCCGAGCCAGGGGAGAGCCCCTTCATCTTCCTTGCAGGCTACCCAGGGTGGGTGCCTGTGCTTTCTCACTGAAACCTATTTCGCTTCAGTCTCTCCGGTCTGTTCTCTTTTCTATGAAAAACTCTTCTGCCACTGACTCTGACGGTGTTGGCATCGGGATTATTAGGCTGTGTTTTGATGCCATTGGTCACGTCCTTCTCTATCTTGTCAACACCTTTCTCACAACCTGTGAATTTCCCGCGTCCTGGAAGCACTCCACCGTTCACCCTATCCACAAATCTGGCAGCCTTTCCGAAGCATCCAACTTTCGTCCATCTCCATCGTCCCTGCCTTCCCCAAGCTTGTGGAGAAAGTTGCCCAGCAGCAGCTATACTCCTATATGTCTGAAAATCATCTTTTCTCCTCTTCCCAGCACGGTTTCCGCTCCAGCCTATCCACAGAAACTGCGCTAGTTACCGTATCCGACCACATCCTTTCTGCTACCGACCGCCAGGAACTCACGCTTCTCTGTCTTCTCGACCTTCCCAAATGCTTTGACGTCATCGACCACTCAAAGCTTCTTTCCAAACTTCAAGCCTATTGTATCGATCCGACCTGGTTTTCCTCTTACCTCCGTGGCCATAGTCAATCTGTTTGTACAACTGGTGGGCGGGGAAACCGACTCCTTTCCAGTCCTCTCCCCAATCCTATGGGTGTTTTCCAAGGTTCCTCACTTGGCCCGCTCCTTTTCCAGATTTTCGCCAACGACCTCCCCCTCTTTGCCCCTGAGGCGCACGTGGTGCAGTACGCTGACGATACCCAAATTCTACTCTCTGGCAAAAAAGACTCCCTCCCTCCGCTTATTGCTACCATGGAACAGGTTTTAAACTCTTTGGATGCCTGGTTCCACTCCCACGGTTTGAAGGTCAACACCGGCAAAACTGAACTTATCGTATTTGGCTCCCGTCAGAATTGTCGTGGCTTAGTCCCGATCTCCATTCGATTTCGCGAGGATACGATCCGTGAGGGCCCTACGGTGAGGAACCTTGGCGTGGTGTTCGACAAGCACCTCACCTGGGACTCTCACGTGTCTGCTCTCGTCAAAAAATGCAACGGTATCCTCATCGGCCTGTCCCACGTGCGTCATCAGATCCCGCCCGACCTTCTGCCTACTCTGGTCAATGCCTTGGTCCTCTCGCACGTCCGATACTGTCTTGCTGTCTTCGGAAACGGGTCAGAGAAAAATATACAGCGCCTCCAAAAGATCCTCAATTTTGTGCTGCGCGTTGTCTCTGGCTGACGCAAATTCGACCACATATCGGACGTGCGAGACGAACTGGGCTGGCCTACCGCCCGCCAGTTGTACGAACTTCTCATTAAATTTTCTGCACAAAATTCGCTGCACCGGGGAGCCAGTGGCTCTTTCCTCTCAGCTTCAGGTCAACTCTGCTCTTCGCTCTCGAATCACCCGGCAGGACGCAGATCTGGCTCTCCCGCGCGTGAGAACCGAAGCAGGCAGGCGGCGCCTTCTTTTTTGTACGGCGCAGATATATAACCGCCTCCCGCTGGATATTCGAGATTTATCCCTGGGGGCTTTTAAGCGTGCAGTGTCCGAACTTTTAGTTGGGTGAAGCGAGGAAAATGAGTGTGACTGCGTGTGTGTGTATGCGTGTGTGTTTTATTTTATATAGCCCGTGTGCACTTTTATATTCATCTGATCTTATTGTGTGTTGTATACCGAGTGTCTTTTAACATGTCTCTCTTCTTAACCCTGACCTGACACTCGGAATAGCCATTTTAAAATGGAGAGTGTTCTAATTGTTTAATACAATACAATACAATACAAAGCACAAAAGCACAAAAATGACTGAAACCGGCAACCCCTAAGATTTCTCTGAAATTCACACCAGACATCCGCTATGGTGCCCTCATCACACATCTAAAATATCTAAGCGGCACACTTATTGGTTCGGCCGCTAGAGGTGAAAACATAAAAATGACTGAAACCGGCGACCCCTACGATTTCGCTGAAGTTCACACTATGCAACCTCTTTGGTACCCTTATTAGACACCTAAAATGTCTAAGCGGCACACACAATGGTTCGGCCGCTAGAGGTGAAAAAATGACTGAAACCGGTGGCCCACAAAAAGTTCAAAAGGTTAAAAAAATGAAAAAAATGAAAAAGTTGAAAAAGTTTAATAAGTTTAAAAATGAAAGTTGATAAAGTTGACAAAGTTGAAAAAGTTAAAAAAGTTAAAAAGTTGAAAAAGTTGAAAAGTTGACAAATTTTAAACAATGAAAAAGTTGAAAAAGTAGAAAAAGTTGAAAACATTGAAAGTTGAAAAATTTAAGTTAAAAGTTGAAAATGAAAAAGTTAAAAAAAAAACTAGAAAAGTTCGCTGAAATTCACACCATGCAACCTTTATGGTGGCCTCATCGCACACCTCAAATATCTAAGCGGCATACTCATTGGTTTTGACAATAGAGGTGAAAACACACGACTGAAACCGGAGACCACTGCGATTTCGCTGAAATTCACACCATACCTGGTTGTACTCTCCAGTTGTAAGAACTCTTAGGTTTTCAACTTTTTCAACATTTTCAACATTTTCATTTTTTCTACTTTTTCAACTTCTTTAACCCAACTTTTTCAACTTTTTCCCTTTTAAACTTTCAGCTTTTTAAAAATTTCAACTTTCATTTAACTTATTACACTTTTTAAACTTTTTCATTTTTTCAAGTTTTTGAACTTTTTCAACTTTTTGTGGGTCCGCCGGTATCAGTCATTTTTTTCACTTCTAGCGGCCGAACCATTGTGTGTGCCGCTTAGACATTTTAGGTGTCTAATGAGGGTACCAAAGAGGTTGCATGGTGTGAATTTCAGCGAAATCGTAGGGGTGGCCGGTTTCAGTCAACTTACGTTTTTTCACCTCAGCGGCCTTACCAATGATTGTGCTGCTTATATATTTGATTTGTGTGATGAGGGCACCATAGCGGATGTCTGGTGTGAATTTCAGCGAAATCGTAGGGGTCGCCGGTTTCAGTCATTTTTATGTTTTCACCCCTAGCGGCCTAACCAATGAGTGTGCCGCTTAGATATTTTAGGTGTGTGTTGAGGGCACCATAGCGGATATCTGGTGTGAATTTCAGCGAAATCGTAGGGGTCGCTGGTTTCAGTCATTTTATGTTTTCACCCCTAGCGGCCTAACCAATGTGTGTGATGAGGGCACCATAACGGATGTCTGGTGTGAATTTCTGCGAAATCGGAGAGGTCGCCGAATGCGTTTTTGAATGCGAATGCGTATGCAACATCATGGACATTAGCTTCCCGCCGGTTCGTGCGTGTCGCACCCGGCAGGGACGGCGGGCCAAGGCCATAGAGACTGCAGCGGGCATTCAGTGTTCTGTCATGGCCACGTGTGGCTGTTGTTGAGCGTTCGCTCATGTTAAAATATAACCGCTCTCACTGCTACGTCGCAGGTTCTATCTCTTACTGGCGTGGTGGCAGCGCCGTACCCACGTTTCAAAACCGCGACAAAACTTCCATATAGTTCAGTGAGCCTTGTTTTATTAACATTGAAGGCGTTTTTTTTACAACATGGCGGCTCGCGCGCCGAAGCAGTGGCCGCTGACAACGACAGAAGCACTGCCATCTTTCGACAATTGGAGGCAAAACCTGGAATACACTCTCTCGATGGATCCAATCTTCAACACGTTCCTGCAACCAGGTGTCACCTGGGCCAAGAACACCGCCAGCTGCCCAACCCGGGGCCTCATCGACGACCCGGAATCTGTGGCGGCGTCTCTGCGCGTGACGGCTGAGCAGCGCGCCGCCCAGCTTGAGCTGATGTTGGGACAAATCGCCAATTTGTGTCCTATCATATCCAGAAACTCCATCACCAAGAACTCTACATCACTAGCCCAGATTTGGCAAACCATCCGTCTGCACTACGGATTTCAATCATCTGGGGCCCACCTCCTTGACTTCGCCTCCATCCGCCTGGAGAGAGCGCCCCGAAGACCTGTATCAGAGGCTTATGGCGTTGATGGACGACAGCCTGCTGCGGTCAGATGGGGGCATATCTCACACGGTGTACTGCCCTTATGTGAGGAGGACATGTCGCCCTCACTCGATAATTACGTCACGATAGCCTGCTGCTGCGGTCAGATGGGGGTATATCTCACACGGTGTACTGCCCTTATGTGACGAGGACATGTCGCCCTCACTCGATAATTACGTCACGACAGCCTGCTGCTGCGGTCAGATGGGGGTATATCTCACCACGGTGTACTGCCCTTATGTGACGAGGACATGTCGCCCTCACTCGAGAATTACGTCACGCTCCATTGGCCGAGTCTTCTGCACGCAAACCTGCCGGCGCTTGTCAAGCAGCGCTATGGTCCTGAGCTCCGAAACGGCACTCTGGCCTCTCTAAAGCCGGAGATCAGCCAGTCTCTGAGCTCGCTGATGGCCGGACTGCAGACGGCCGAAGATGCACGAGCGTTGCTTACCGCCGCGGCCAGCTTCGGCCGCGCGGCCCCCCCGTGCCGTCATCACAGCGGTGGCCACCGGCCGCAGCGCCCGGCCCGCTCCTGCGCTCTCTGCAAGGCAGTGAGACACACTACCTCAGCCGGTGCCGGTTCCTGCCGGAGGCGGACCGCCGGTTTCTGACCGGCATTCGCCTCATCTCCGGCTGCGACGACGATATCGACGAGGCCGACGGCGACTCTCCGGCATCTGCAGCCCCAGCCGATCTGCAGGAGCACGTATGTAGCGAGCCCTGTGACCCCGCGCATCGTGTCCAGACAACCGTCACCCTATGTGCCAGTGTATTGTGGGGGCACCCTCTCCGGGTCACTCTCGACACCGGGGCTGAGGTGAACTTGATTCGGGCCTCTGCGGCCGCTCTCACCGGTGCACAGGTGACCAAATCGTCCCAGACGGCCTACCAGGCTGACGGCCTCTCGCCGCTGTCTGTTGTGCGTGAGACCACTATGTCGCTGTCGCGCGGGGATCATGTGCTAACCCTTCAGGCGCTGGTAGTTGATCGTCTGGACGGTGACGTCCTGACCGGCACACCCTTCATGGCTGTGGATGATGTGCATGTGCGACCCGCTGAGGGTTCCGTGTCTATCGGGGATGATGTTGTATTTTGTTACCGCGCCCCGACCCACCCCGCTGGCCCGTCTGTGTCCGCCCGTCGCGTCCAGTGTTTGGTCCGTGCCCCGTCCGAGGGTGACCTGACACTGTGACCTGCCTGACAACTATGTTGAGCTGGATGTGCTCAACATAGGGTGGGACGCGGAGCGTGACTCCCCCGTGTCCGTTGAGCCCTGGCAGCCCGCCTCTCCGGGGGATCGTGATGTGGACTTCTGGGCCCCGCCGTGACGTCAGTAGTGGGAAGAAAAATCCGTGTGCGTAAGGACACTCACCCTCCTCTCCGTCTCAAGAAAAACTCGCACGTGTGCAAAGTGTGTCCGTGTCCACTCCCCCTCCCCCCCCCCCCCCCCCTCCGACTCACCCCCTCCCGCCCTGACCCGGCGCCGACCCCGACCTCGGCGACTGGCCTGGTCTCAATTGACTCTCACGGCATGCTCTCTGACTCAATGCGGTCCGCGTTCGCTTCCGTGGTCGAGGAGTACGCGCCCGTCTTTGACACCGTCTTTCCTGGGTACAACGGTGTCATCGGTCCTATTCACGGTGCTGTCGGTCCTATTCACGGTGCTGTCGGTCCTATTCACGGTGCTGTCGGTCCTATTCACGGTGCTGTCGGTCCTATTCACGGTGCTGTCGGTCCTATTCACGGTGCTGTCGGTCCTATTCACGGTGCCATCGGTCCTATTCACGGTGCTGTCGGTCCTATTTACGGTGCTGTCGGTCCTATTCAGTGCTTTCGATCCTATTCACGGTGCTGTCGGTCCTATTCACGGTGCTGTCGGTCCTATCCACGGTGCTGTCGGTCCTTTTCACGGTGCTGTCGGTCCTATTCACGGTGCTGTCGGTCCTATTCACGGAGCTGTCGGTCCTATTCACGGTGCTGTCGGTCCTATTCACGGTGCTGTCGGTCCTATTCACGGTGCTGTCGGTCCTATTCACGGTGCTGTCGGTCCTATTCACCGTGCCATCGGTCCTATTCACGGTGCTGTCGGTCCTATTCACGGTGCTGTCGGTCCTATTCACGGTGCCATCGGTCCTATTCACGGTGCTGTCGGTCCTATTCACGGTGCTGTCGGTCCTATCGGTCCTATTTACGGTGCCATCGGTCATATTCACGGTGCTGTCGGTCCTATTCACGGTGCCATCGGTCCTATTCACGGTGCTGTCGGTCCTATTCACGGTGCTGTCGGTCCTATTCACGGTGCCATCGGTCCTATTCACGGTGCTGTCGGTCTTATTCACGGTGCCATCGGTCCTATTCACGGTGCTGTCGGTCCTATTCACAGTGCTTTCGATCCAATTCACGGTGCCATCGGTCCTATTCACGGTGCCATCGATCCTATTCACGGTGCTGTCGGTCCTATTCACGGTGCTGTCGGTCCTATTCACGGTGCCATCGGTCCTATTCACGGTGCTGTCGGTCCTATTCACGGTGCTGTCGGTCCTATTCAGTGCTTTCGATCCTATTCACGGTGCTGTCGATCCTATTCACGGTGCTGTCGGTCCTATTCACGGTGCCATCGGTCCTATTCACGGTGCTGTCGGTCCTATTCACAGTGCTTTCGATCTTATTCACGGTGCCATCGGTCCTATTCACGGTGCTGTCGGCCCTATTCACGGTGCTGTCGGTCCTATTCACGGTGCTATCGGTCCTATTCACGGTGCTGTCGGTCCTATTCACGGTGCTGTCGGTCCTATTCACGGTGCTGCCGCTCCTATTCACCGTGCCATCGGTCCTATTAACGGTGCTGTCGGTCCTATTCACGGTGCTGTCGGTCCTATGCACGGTGCTGTCGGTCCTATTCACGGTGCTGTCGGTCCTATTCACGGTGCTGTCGGTCCTATTCACGGTGCTGTCGGTCCTATTCACCGTGCCATCGGTCCTATTCACGGTGCCATCGGTCCTATTTACGGTGCTGTCGGTCCTATCGGTCCTATTCACGGTGCCATCGGTCCTATTCACGGTGCTGTCGGTCCTATTCACGGTGCTGTCGGTCCTATTCACCGTGCCATCGGTCCTATTCACCGTGCCATCGGTCCTATTCACGGTGCTGTCGGTCCTATTCACAGTGCTTTCGATCCTATTCACGGTGCCATCGGTCCTATTCACGGTACTGTCGGTCCTCTTCACGGTGCTGTCGGTCCTATTCACCGTGCCATCGGTCCTATTCACGGTGCTGTCGGTCCTATTCACGGTGCTGTCGGTCCTATTCACGGTGCCATCGGTCCTATTCACGGTGCCATCGGTCCTATTCACGGTGCCATCGGTCCTATTCACGGTGCTGTCGGTCCTATTCACGGTGCTGTCGGTCCTATTCACGGTGCTGTCGGTCCTATTCACGGTGCCATCGGTCCTATTCACGGTGCTGCCGGTCCTATTCACAGTGCTTTCGATCCTATTCACGGTGCCATCGGTCCTATTCACGGTGCTGTCGGTCCTATTCACGGTGCTGTCGGTCCTATTCACGGTGCTGTCGGTCCTATTCACGGTGCCGTCGGTCCTATTCACGGTGCCATCGGTCCTATTCACGGTGATGTCGGTCCTATTCACGGTGATGTCGGTCCTATTCACGGTGCTGTCGGTCCTACTCACGGTGCTGTCGGTCCTATTCACGGTGCCATCGGTCCTATTCACGGTGCTGTCGGTCCTATTCACGGTGCCATCGGTCCTATTCACGGTGCTGTCGGTCCTATTCACGGTGCTGTCGGTCCTATTGACGGTGCTGTCGGTCCTATTCACGGTGCTGTCGGTCCTATTCACGGTGCCATCGGTCCTATGTACGGTGCCATCGGTCCTATTCACGGTGCTGTCGGTCCTATTCACGGTGCTGTCGGTCCTATTCACGGCGCTGTCGGTCCTATTCACGGTGCTGTCGGTCCTATTCACGGTGCCATCGGTCCTATTCACGGTGCTGTCGGTCCTATTCACGGTGCTGTCAATGTCGGTGCTGTAGCGCCCCCTCAGCGCAAAGGTCGCCTGCCCCAATATAACCGTCAGCGTCTGACCGAGATATAACCGTCAGCGTCTGACCGAGCTATAACCGTCAGCGTCTGACCGAACTATAACCGTCAGCGTCTGACCGAGCTCCAATCACAGTTCGACGAGGAGCTGGAATCTCTCGGCGTCTTCCAGAAGCCGGAGGATCTCGGCATCCATGTTGAGCATGTCCACCCGTCGCTCCTGGTGAACAAGCCAGGAGGGGGAACCGCCTGGTGAGCGACTTCACCTCTGTCGGCAGATATTGCAGGCCGCAGCCCTCCCTGCTGCCCGATGTGGAGTCCACGCTGCGCACTATCGGTGGCTGGAAGTACCTGGTTGTGTCCGATCTGACAAAGGCTTACTTCCAGGTGCCGCTGTCTCGTGCCAGTCTGAAGTACTGCGGTGTCGTGACGCCGTACAAAGGCGTCCGTGTGTACACCAGGTGCGCCATGGGTCTCCCCGGCTCTGAGTCCGCTCTGGAGGACCTCATGTGCCGGGTGCTCGGCGATCTGATCCAGGACGGTCATGTCGCCAAGATCGCCGATGATCTGTTCTGTGGTGGCGCCACGCCCGAGGAGGCTCTGTAGGCCTGGAGCCGCGTCCTGCAGGCGCTCGACCGGCCAGAGCTGCGTCTGTCGCCCTCTAAAACGGTCATATGCCCCCGCTCTGTGACCATACTGGGCTGGATTTGGTCTGAAGGCCGTCTCTCGGCCAGCCCGCATCGTGTCTCCACTTTGGCAGCGTGTGAACTCCCTCGCACTGTCAAAAACTGCGGAGCTTCATCGGAGCGTTTAAGGTGCTGGGTCGTGTCATCCAAGGCTCCGCAACTCTGCTCTCGCCCCTAGATACCGCCTGTGCGGGCCGTGAGTCCGCTGAGGTCATCTCCTGGTCTGACGAGCACCGTGCCGCTTTCTCCAGAGCTCAGTCTGCACTGAAGGGCCACCGCTCTGTCGTCCTACCCCGGCCCTCGGACCAGCTCTGGGTAGTGACCGATGGCTCCAGTAAGTCGCACGGTGTCGGTGCCACCTTGTACGTGACGCGTGGCGGCCGTACCCAGTTGGCCGGCTTGTTCAGCGCCCAGCTGCGGAAACACCAACTGGGCTGGCCCCCGTGAAAGATCGAGGTGCTCGGTATCGCAACTGCTGTCAAACATCTCGCTCCTTACATCACCCAGTCCGCATATCCGGCTTGTGGGCTTACTGACAGCAAACTGTGTGTGCAGGCGTTTGAGAAGCTCGGCCGCGGCGAGTTTTCCGCCAGCCCCCGAGTGACCACATTCCTGGCCACCATTAGCCGGTACTGTCTGACCGTGCGGCGCCACCTGGCCGGGTCAGCTGACCTCCCGTCCGACTTCGCACCTGCCTGTACTGACTCCACCTGTCAGGTCTGCTCGTTTGTGTCCCGTCTGGAGGAGGCTTAGATCCGGCAGGTGTCCGTCGATGACGTCATGTCCGGGTCCTGTCGGCTGCCGTTCACCGGTCGGACCTCGTGGCTCCGCTCCCAGCAGGACTGTCCGAGCCTACGGCGCACAACAGCTCATTTGTCTCAGGGCACACGGCCGTCTCGCAAGCAGACAAACATTCGTGACGCCAAACGTTACCTTCAGGTCGGCTCCCTCGTTAAAGATGGCCTCCTCGTGGTGCGTCGGGATGATCCGGTCGCCCCGGTCAGGCAATGTATTGTTGTCCCGCGCCAGGTGGTCCCCGGTCTGCTCTGCGCCCTCCATCTCAGGTTTCAGCACCCCACACAGCACCAGCTGAAACAGCTGTTCTCGAGGTACTCTTTGGCCCTCGACTTGGACGCTCATCTGACGACTCTGTACACTGGCTGTCACGCCTGTGCCGCTCTCAAGCGCCTTCCACCCCACTGGTGGAGAGCACTACATCACCGCCCTCAGCTGTCGGCATCTCGTATCACCCCCGCTGGTGGAGAGCACTACATCACCACCCCTCAGCTGTCGGCATCTCGTATCACCCCCGCTGGTGGAGAGCACTACATCACCGCCCTCTCTCAGCTGTCGGCATCTCGTATCACCCCCACTGGTGGAGAGCACTACATCACCGCCCTCAGCTGTCGGCATCTCGTATCACCCCCTGCTGGTGGAGAGCACTACATCACCGCCCTCAGCTGTCGGCATCTCGTATCACCCCCTGCTGGTGGAGAGCACTACATCACCGCCCTCCCTCAGCTGTCGGCATCTCGTATCACCCCCACTGGTGGAGAGCACTACATCACCGCCCTCAGCTGTCGGTACCTCGTATCACCCCGGCTGGTGGAGAGCACTACATCACCGCCCTCCCTCAGCTGTCGGCATCTCGTATCACCCCCGCTGGTGGAGAGCACTACATCACCGCCCTCAGCTGTCGGCATCTCGTATCACCCCCTGCTGGTGGAGAGCACTACATCACCGCCCTCAGCTGTCGGCATCTCGTATCACCCCCTGCTGGTGGAGAGCACTACATCACCGCCCTCCCTCAGCTGTCGGCATCTCGTATCACCCCCACTGGTGGAGAGCACTACATCACCGCCCTCAGCTGTCGGTACCTCGTATCACCCCGGCTGGTGGAGAGCACTACATCACCGCCCTCCCTCAGCTGTCGGCATCTCGTATCACCCCCGCTGGTGGAGAGCACTACATCACCGCCCTCCCTCAGCTGTCGGCATCTCCACCCCTGCTGGTGGAGAGCACTACATCACCACCCTCCCTCAGCTGTCGGCATCTCGTATCACCCCCGATGGTGGAGAGCACTACATCACCTCCTTCAGCTGTCGGCATCTCGTATCACCCCGCTGGTGGAGAGCACTACATCACCTCCCTCCCTCAGCTGTCGGCATCTAGTATCACCCCCCGCTGGTGGAGAGCACTACATCACCGCCCTCCCTCAGCTGTCGGCATCTCGTATCACCCCCGCTGGTGGAGAGCACTACATCACCGCCCTCAGCTGTCGGCATCTCGTATCACCCCCTGCTGGTGGAGAGCACTACATCACCGCCCTCCCTCAGCTGTCGGCATCTCGTATCACCCCCACTGGTGGAGAGCACTACATCACCGCCCTCAGCTGTCGGTACCTCGTATCACCCCGGCTGGTGGAGAGCACTACATCACCGCCCTCCCTCAGCTGTCGGCATCTCGTATCACCCCCGCTGGTGGAGAGCACTACATCACCGCCCTCCCTCAGCTGTCGGCATCTCGTATCACCCCTGCTGACGGAGAGCACTACATCACCTCCCTCAGCTGTCGGCATCTCCACCCCCGCTGGTGGAGAGCACTACATCACCTCCCTCAGCTGTCGGCGTCTCCACCCCCGCTGGTGGAGAGCACTAAATCACCGCCCTCAGCTGTCGGCATCTCGTATCACCCACGCCGGTGGAGAGCACTACATCGCCGCCCTCAGCTGTCGGCATCTCGTATCACCCCCGCTGGTGGAGAGCACTACATCACCTCCCTCAGATGTCGGCATCTCGTATCACCCCCGCTGGTGGAGAGCACTACATCACCGCCCTCCCTCAGCTGTCGGCATCTCGTATCACCCCCGCTGGTGGAGAGCACTACATCACCGCCCTCCCTCATCTGTCGGCATCTCGTATCACCCCCGTTGGTGGAGAGCACTACATCACCGCCCTCAGCTGTCGGCATCTCGTATCACCCCCTGCTGGTGGAGAGCACTACATCACCGCCCTCAGCTGTCGGCATCTCGTATCACCCCTGCTGGTGGAGAGCACTACATCACCGCCCTCCCTCAGCTGTCGGCATCTCGTATCACCCCCGCTGGTGGAGAGCACTACATCACCGCCCTCAGCTGTGGGCATCTCCACCCCCGCTGGTGGAGAGCACTACATCACCGCCCTCAGCTGTCGGCATCTCGTATCACCCCCGCTGGTGGAGAGCACTACATCAGCTCCCTCAGCTGTCGGCATCTCGTATCACCCCCGCTGGTAGAGAGCACTACATCACCGCCCTCAGCTGTCGGCATCTCGTATCACCCCCGCTGGTGGAGAGCACTACATCACCTCCCTCAGCTGTCGGCATCTCGTATCACCCCCGCTGGTGGAGAGCACTACATCACCGCCCTCAGCTGTCGGCATCTCGTATCACCCCCGCTGGTGGAGAGCTACATCACCGCCCTCAGCTGTCGGCATCTCGTATCACCCCCGCTGGTGGAAAGCACTACGTCACCTCCCTCAGCTGTCGGCATCTCGGTATCACCCCCGCTGGTGGAGAGCACTACATCACCACCCTCAGCTGTCGGCATCTCGTATCACCCCCGCTGGTGGAGAGCACTGCATCACCTCCCTCAGTTGTCGGAATCTCGTATCACCCCCGCTGGTGGAGAGCACTACATCACCGCCCTCCCTCAGCTGTCGGCATCTCGTATCACCCCCCGCTGGTGGAGAGCACTACATCACCGCCCTCAGCTGTCGGCATCTCGTATCACCCCGGCTGGTGGAGAGCACTACATCACCGCCCTCCCTCAGCTGTCGGCATCTCGTATCACCTCCGCTGGTGGAGAGCACTACATCACCGCCCTCCCTCATCTGTCGGCATCTCGTATCACCCCCGCTGGTGGAGAGCACTACATCACCGCCCTCCCTCATCTGTCGGCATCTCGTATCACCCCCGCTGGTGGAGAGCACTACATCACCTCCCTCCCTCAGCTGCGGCATCTCGTATCACCCCCGCTGGTGGAGAGCACTACATCACCGCCCTCACTCAGCTGTCGGCATCTCGTATCACCCCCGCTGGTGGGGAGCACTACATCACCGCCCTCCCTCAGCTGTCGGCATCTCGTATCACCCCTGCTGGTGGAGAGCACTACATCACCACCCTCAGCTGTCGGCATCTCGTATCACCCCCGCTGGTGGACAGCACTACATCACCGCCTTCAGCTGTCGGCATCTCGTATCACCCCTGCTGGTGGAGAGCACTACATCACCTCCCTCAGCTGTCGGCATCTCGTATCACCCCCGCTGGTGGAGAGCACTACATCACCGCCCTCCCTCAGCTGTCGGCATCTCGTATCACCCCCGCTGGTGGAGAGCACTACATCACCGCCCTCAGCTGTCGGCATCTCGTATCACCCCCGCTGGTGGAGAGCACTACATCACCGCCCTCAGCTGTCGGCATCTCGTATCACCCCCGCTGGTGGAGAGCACTACATCACCGCCCTCAGCTGTCGGCATCTCGTATCACCCCTGCTGGTGGAGAGCACTACATCACCTCCCTCAGCTGTCGGCATCTCGTATCACCCCCGCTGGTGGAGAGCACTACATCACCTCCCTCAGCTGTCGGCATCTCGTATCACCCCCGCTGGTGGAGAACACTACATCACCGCCCTCAGCTGTCGGCATCTCGTATCAACCCCGCTGGTGGAGAGCACTACATCACCGCCTTCAGCTGTCAGCATCTCGTATCACCCCTGCTGGTGGAGAGCACTGCATCACCTCCCTCAGCTGTCGGCATCTCGTATCACCCCCGCTGGTGGAGAGCACTACATCACCTCCCTCAGCTGTCGGCATCTCGTATCACCCCCGCTGGTGGAGAGCACTACATCACCGCCCTCCCTCAGCTGTCGGCATCTCGTATCACCCACCCCCGCTGGTGGAGAGCACTACATCACCGCCCTCAGCTGTCGGCATATCGTATCACCCCTGCTGGTGGAGAGCACTACATCACCTCCCTCAGCTGTCGGCATCTCGTATCACCCCCGCTGGTGGAGAGCACTACATCACCTCCCTCAGCTGTCGGCATCTCGTATCACCCCCGCTGGTGGAGAGCACTACATCACCGCCCTCCCTCAGCTGTCGGCATATCGTATCACCCCCGCTGGTGGAGAGCACTACATCACCGCCCTCCCTCAGCTGTCGGCATCTCGTATCACCCCCGCTGGTGGAGAGCACTACATCACCTCCCTCCCTCAGCTGTCGGCATCTCGTATCACCCCCGCTGGTGGAGAGCACTACATCACCGCCCTCAGCTGTCGGCATCTCGTATCACCCCCGGCTGGTGGAGAGCACTACATCACCGCCCTCAGCTGTCGGCATCTCGTATCACCTCCGCTGGTGGAGAGCACTACATCACCGCCCTCCCTCATATGTCGGCATCTCGTATCACCCCCGCTGGTGGAGAGCACTACATCACCTCCCTCCCTCAGCTGTCGGCATCTCGTATCACCCCCGCTGGTGGAGAGCACTACATCACCGCCCTCACTCAGCTGTCGGCATCTCGTATCACCCTCGCTGGTGGAGAGCACTACATCACCGCCCTCCCTCAGCTGTCGGCATCTCGTATCACCCCTGCTGGTGGAGAGCACTACATCACCACCCTCAGCTGTCGGCATCTCGTATCACCCCCGCTGGTGGACACACTACATCACCGCCCTCAGCTGTCGGCATCTCGTATCACCCCTGCTGGTGGAGATCACTACATCACCTCCCTCAGCTGTCGGCATCTCGTATCACCCCCGCTGGTGGAGAGCACTACATCACCGCCCTCCCTCAGCTGTCGGCATCTCGTATCACCCCCGCTGGTGGAGAGCACTACATCACCGCCCTCAGCTGTCGGCATCTCGTATCACCCCCGGCTGGTGGAGAGCACTACATCACCTCCCTCAGCTGTCGGCATCTCGTATCACCCCCCGGCTGGTGGAGAGCACTACATCACCGCCCTCAGCTCTCGGCATCTCGTGTCACCCCCGCTGGTGGAGAACACTACATCACCGCCCTCCCTCAGCTGTCGGTATCTCGTATCACCCCCCGCTGGTGGAGAGCACTACATCACCTCCCTCAGCTGTCGGCATCTCGTATCACCCCCGCTGGTGGAGAGCACTACATCACCGCCCTCCCTCAGCTGTCGGCATCTCGTATCACCCCCGCTGGTGGAGAGCACTACATCACCGCCCTCCCTCAGCTGTCGGCATCTCGTATCACCCCTGCTGGTGGAGAACACTACATCACCGCCCTCAGCTGTCGGCATCTCGTATCACCCCCGCTGGTGGAGAGCACTACATCACCGCCCTCCCTCAGCTGTCGGCATCTCGTATCACCCCCGCTGGTGGAGAGCACTACATCACCGCCCTCCCTCAGCTGTCGGTATCTCGTATCACCCCTGCTCGTGGAGAGCACTACATCACCGCCCTCAGCTGTCGGCATCTCGCATCACCCCTGCTAGTGGAGAACACTACATCACCGCCCTCAGCTGTCGGCATCTCGTATCACCCCTGCTGGTGGAGAACACTACATCACCGCCCTCAGCTGTCGGCATCTCGTATCACCCCCGCTGGTGGAGAGCACTACATCACCTCCCTCAGCTGTCGGCATCTCGTATCACCCCTGCTGGTGGAGAACACTACATCACCGCCCTCAGCTGTCGGCATCTCGTATCACCCCTGCTGGTGGAGAGCACTACATCACCGCCCTCCCTCAGCTGTCGGCATCTCGTATCAACCCTGCTGGTGGAGAACACTACATCACCGCCCTTAGCTGTCGGCATCTCGTATCACCCCTGCTGCAATGCACCACAATCGTCAGCTGATTGCGGTGGTCCGTGAGACCGTGACGTCACACACGCTGACCTGTCTCATCCCTGATGAGCACGCCGCCACTCTGGAGGCGGCTCTGATCTCCCTGTGTGTGACATTACGTGCTGTTGGCTGCCACTATGCGTGTTGACCCGGCCCCTGGTTTCGTTGCCCTCTCCTCCAGTGACGCTCTGAAGCAGGCGGGCATCACTCTGAAGGTCGGTCGGATCCACAACCCAAACAAGAATCCCTGCGCTGAGCACGCCGTCGGTGAGCTACGCGGTGAGCTAAAGCGCATTAACCCAGAGGGTGGACCCGTGACCTCTACAACGGTAGCCGTCGCTACCTCGCGATTGAATTCGCACCTCCGCTGTGGCGGCCTCTCCGCCCTCGAAAAGCTACTGTCTCGTGACCAGTACACTCAGGCCTCCCTCAGCATCTCCAACCGCGAACTGATTGACTGACAGCACACCTCTCGGCTCCAGAACCACCCACATGACTATGCCTCCAAGGGCCGTACCCACGGCCGCGAGCCTCCAACGGTCATTTCTCCCGGTGTCCTGGTATACCACGCTGGCGACCGCGATAAGACTCGCGCCCGTCCCCGGTACATCGTCACCAGCGTGGACGGTGACTGGTGCCATGCTCACAAATTTGCCGGCGGTCAGCTGCGGTCCAAAATGTATAAGTTCCGTTTGGGTGAGTGCTACACAGTTCCACCCTCACGGGCGCCCTTCATCGGTCCCGACCCGTCCTCCGCCGATTCGTCTGATGACGAGGCCTCTCCCTCCGCCGATTCGTCTGATGACGAGGCCTCTCCCTCCGCCGATTCGTCTGATGACGAGGCCTCTCCCTCCGCCGATTCGTCTGATGACGAAGCCTCTCCCTCCGCCGATTCGTCTGATGACGAGGCCTCTCCCTCCGCCGATTCGTCTGATGACGAGGCCTCCCCTTCCGCCGATTCGTCTGATGACGAGGCCTCTCCCTCCGCCGATTCGTCTGATGACGAGGCCTCTCCCTCCGCCCATTCGTCTGATGACGAGGCCTCTCCCTCCGCCGATTCGTCTGATGACGAGGCCTCTCCCTCCGCCGATTCGTCTGATGACGAGGCCTCTCCCTCTCCCACCCATGTCCCGCCGCCCGCATGTCCGGTGCCTCCGGAGATCTCAGACAGCGGCAGTCCTGTGCCCCCTCCGTCAGCCAGTCCACCGCCCCCCGCCGCTCCGCGTCGTGAACCTCGCCGTGTTCGGTTACCGGGTCGTTTTGACGACTATGTGGTAGATCTACTTCACATTTGCGCTGTTAAATCGTGTGCGCGTGTGTATATACGGCACTCCAGGTGCGTCCTTGTGTTCTTATTTCGCTGTATATACGGCACTCCAGGTGCGTCCTTGTGTTCTTATTTCGCTGTATATACGGCACTCCAGGTGCGTCCTTGTGTTCTTATTTCGCTGTATATACGGCACCCCAGGTGCGTCCTTGTGTTCTTATTTCGCTGTATATACGGCACCCCAGGTGCGTCCTTGTGTTCTTATTTCGCTGTATATACGGCACTCCAGGTGCGTCCTTGTGTTCTTATTTCGCTGTATATACGGCACCCCAGGTGCGTCCTTGTGTTCTTATTTCGCTGTATATACGGCACCCCAGGTGCGTCCTTGTGTTCTTATTTCGCTGTATATACGGCACCCCAGGTGCGTCCTTGTGTTCTTATTTCGCTGTATATACGGCACTCCAGGTGCGTCCTTGTGTTCTTATTTCGCTGTATATACGGCACTCCAGGTGCGTCCTTGTGTTCTTATTTCGCTGTATATACGGCACTCCAGGTGCGTCCTTGTGTTCTTATTTCGCTGTATATACGGCACTCCAGGTGCGTCCTTGTGTTCTTATTTCGCTGTATATACGGCACCCCAGGTGCGTCCTTGTGTTCTTATTTCGCTGTATATACGGCACTCCAGGTGCGTCCTTGTGTTCTTATTTCGCGCAGTTGTTCAGGCGTCCGCCGCTGTACCGGTAGTTTGTCTCACCTGATTTTCGCATGTGTGCCACTGCCGACATGCTTGGTGTATGTTTTGTTCACCTGTCTAAGGAGCAGGATTGCGTTCGGTTTTTGAGCAGTATTGCGTTCTTACCTACCCCCAATTTTTTTTCCCGGATTTGTGCCACTTTATTTTGCAACTACACGATTTTTTGTATAGCTTTTCGACCTTTTGGGATATCGAAAAAAGAAATGTCTCAGCTTGCAGTTTGTATTGTTCCGACATTGCCTTACACTGAGCAAAACTATGTCAATTGTCACCTGTCCCAGGGGCGTCGAGAATAATTTTTGAGTGGGGGGGGGGGGGGGGGGTCGGCTGAAATGATGAAATAAAAAATACCCATTTTTTATTCGTGTATTTAAAGGAAATAGTTCACCTTGAAATTTGTTACCCGACAAGATTTGATATTTTTAATACATTTTCTTTTTATCTTGTCAAAAATGGCCTTATATCGCGCCGATTCAGGCCGTACATGTGTATTGTAAATCAAAACTATATGCATACTCTCTGAGTCAGAGTCCTGACGTCACGCGAATGTAAACAATGGTTCAGCCAATCAGATTCGAAAGTAGTCGCGTAAGGATATACTCGCATTGTGCCAACCGGCGGCCGGCGGTTCGCTTGCTAGCACTAGCTGCAAGCTGATTGACTGACCGTAAAGCCTCTGCCCGGGCTAGATCCAGTACAACATTATTTCGTCAGCACCGCATTCCTTCGCCAAACAATCAAATCTATTCGGCTGGAAAGTCTTTTCAGTCAAGAAAACTTGCAGATAGGGGTTTCCCAACACGGGCTACAAAACTGCTATCCCAGTTTAAAACTAATGTTGAAGGTGAACTATTTCCTTTAAGCCTTTGCAGCATTTTTAATGTGGACTTCACTGTTATAGCAGCTACTTGTTATTTAGCACCGCGAAGCGGCGTGAAATTTGTTACGGGTTTGCCTGATAAAACCCAGAAACATAGGCGGTGGGCCTTGTAGAGAATAGGCTAAACATGCTATTAATTCAATTCACCGTTACAACGAATCGAAGACGGTGGCGATGGCTTCGTTATGACGATGGCCACCGATGTGACGCCGCTAAGCGGCGTGAAATTTTAATGTTAGGTCGTGGGAAACGACATTTTTATATTGGAACCAGACTCAGGTAATCCCTATTCCTGGTTGCACATCTCGTTATGATTAAAAATATTGAAATTAAGGTAGTTTTTAATGTACATATTCTTCGGATAGTAAATCACGATGACCGGTGGCAGTCAGCGCTCAATAGTACATATGATAATAACTGTATACATATGTACTGAACTGTAACAAACAACTGGTAACAGTGCAAATGGTTTGAAAGCGGCAAGACTTTTCCGCACATAATTAATAATAACATATTTATATATATATATATATATATATATATATATATATATATATATATATATATATATATATATATATATATATATATATATATATATATATATATATATATATATATATATATATATATATATATATATATATATATATATATATATATATATATATATATATATATACCGCACATAATTCCGCACACATTTTCTTTTCTGCATTTTCCGAAAGCAGAACGACTTTTCCGCATATAAATGGTCCCTGCGGATCTGGAGGAGCATGGGGCGAGATGGCTTGGGAAGATGATCCTGGCCTGGTCTCATTAAAGGGACTATCCCACCTTAACATTATATTTGAGTTGAGATAGCCATTTGTATGGCTAGACATTGAAATTAAGTATGGTAGCAGTTAAAACCAGTAAGGCGCCGTAGTCGGCGATGAACGAGCGAGCGCGAACGAAATGTATGGTGAATTTCAACTCGATGAGGCAAGTAATTTCTGAGATACAAAAAAAAGGTGGGTACGTGCGGACGTGCAGAGTCACAGAGGACGTGCAGAGGGGTCCCTAACCACACACCAAATTAGAGCACAATCGGCTCAGCCGTTCCTGAGCTATAAAATAGGGATGTGCACGTGCAGAGGCACCTCCACCCCTGGCATGTGGGCAAGTGGCGGCTGAGAGGTCCCTAACCACACACCAAATTTGAACACAATCGGCCCAGCCGTTGCAGAGTTTTTACGAGAAAACACTTTTCAACACCCCTCACGCGGCACGCGCCACGCGCAGTGGTAGTCACCCACATGCGTCGGCACTGGTCTCAAACAGGTTAGGTTGGATGGGGCTACCCAGGAAAGAAACCCGCTTGTCAATCGGACTTGCGGTTGCAGAGATATTAGCTTCTCAAAAGCGTCGCCACGGGCCGGGTCGGGCCAGGCCGCTCATATTCAGATTTTTCCCATATACCACGGAAGGACGAGCGAGCGCTTCGCGCTCGCTCGTAACAACCACAATGATCTAATCAAAAAGATATTCGAGTTTTATTTTGACATCTGTAAAAATAAGGCCCATGTGTATTTGAATAGGGACTCTAAACCGACAGCGTTGTGTCTCTTTACCCAACTGGTAATGATTGTCGACTTGTTTTAAGGTCAGCCTTGGAATATTTTCGTCTTTCATTCCTCGATCCCCGGGTGGTTCGCAATCTAAGCCAATCTAGACACCGGGTGGTTCGCTTTTTCTGCGCAATAGATGTCGACAAAAAACAATTGTGACATATATTTGGCAGCACAAAGGATTTCCGTTTTTTTTTAATCGTATGACGTCACCAACCCAACTTTTCGCTTAAAACTAAAAGTTGAATATCTTCCAAGATAAGCATTTTTTTTCGGAAAAAAAGTTCACGAACATGTTCAGCTGACCTCGCCTGTAATGTAGACATACAATTAAGTGTGATTCGACAACTTTCACAAAGGTGGGACAGTCCCTTTAACCCTATTTGTAACAGGGGGGGGGGGGGGGGCGGATTCCGCCCCCCCCCCTCATGTTTTTCGCAGATATCTCCAGAACGGCTGAGAGCAAGCCCATGCAATTTTGGGACTTTTCATAGAATTGAATACCGCATTTGGAGTCAAAATTTTGAGTTCTTAACCTGAATAGAGGCGGTTCCATGGCACAGTTTTGGGTGGGTTCGGAGGCGATATTTGGCGATTATACGGAAATGCGATCTTCACGGTTTCTTCCTAACTGCCTCAAGTATGAAGGAGTTACATCGGTTTACGGTGATTGCTACAAGTGAAAATTAGTTGATGTTAATGAAATATCATACAAATTGCATGGCAGAGGCGGTTTCAGGGGCTTGAAAGGGGGAGGGGGAGGAGGGGGGGGGGGGGGTCCAGGAAGTATTCAATGCTTGGCGGGAAGCAAATAGAGCAATGTAAGGGACATTTATAGCTATCAAGATGTACAATATAGCTTCTGCTTCCATTATTTGCATAATTTATTACATATAGAGTTTCAGGGGCGTGTTCAGGCACATGAAAAGGGGGGTGACTGGCATGGTGATGACGATATGCCAGCGATAACGGCGCAATAGACGGTTAGCTGATAATGATATATGCACATATGAGGCCAGAAAAGGGAATACAGTCATTTTGTGCACAGGCGCGCTCAGGAATGGAAGAAAGGGGTCATATTATTGCAAGGAAACTAAGAGGCATGGGCGTACAATGGCATAACATACTGCAGTTTTCGGATGAAACACGCACCACAGGCTACTCTACGAACGATTATAAGATAATAGGCGAGTCCAGGTAGGTAAAAGGGGGGTAAGCAATGTTAATTGAAGTTGTAGGTGAAATAGACACTGTTGACAAGTTAGTATCATAATAGCGGATAATATACTTATCAAAAGGTCTTGCGCCGCCCCAGTTTGGATCCTGGATACGCCTATGATGAAGTACAACATGCAAAAAAGTAACTATCTACGATCAGTAACATATTTATAGTGCTGGGTAGCAACTTGTCTGCGGTTAATATTTTTTCCTAACCTCCCTTTTTCACTAACCTGGTACCGCCTATGGAAAAAAAATGATCTTTAACTGTTTTGTCTTATTTCACAATCACATACCATTTCATTTATCAAAAAACAAACCTCAAAAAATGGTTTTATTACGCATTTACTTCACCCCCATATTGAGTGACCTGCACACGCCCATGATTTTTGAATTTTCAAACGCCATCGTCATATATCAATTTCCAATTCAATCTCTATCGATTCGTATTAGTTGTGTTAAAATCGGTCGATAAACATGAAAGCTATGCTGGATCAAAAATACCACTACATTTTTTAGTTTTTGCCCCCCTGTTGCCCCCCTATCAAAAATTTAGATTTTATTATTTATAAATGTAGATCGTGTTGAGGAGAACCAAACACCGTTTCATTTTTGAAAATCGGACGGGTAGATCTCGAGATCTCCAGGGGGGGGGGGGGGCGGAATCCCCCCCGTTACAAACACGGGTAGCCAGGAGCCTGTTACAAATAGGGTTAATAGCTCTTCGGTCCAGCAAGTTGGGCGCCGCTGGAGCAGCTTCGGGGTGCCGATGTCCGCGTCTTTGCGTTCGCGTCGCCTTTTTTCGGAACCCGGCAGACTAGCTAAACATGTAGCCCGCTTGAAAGTTAATATTTGATGAAGGGAATGGGCCTGAGGCTAGCAATTAGGTACCGCCAAGGAGAGATTGCCAGACACAACCCTATTAGTGGCAGGCTCCTGGCTACCCCTACCCCTATTAGTGGCTGGGGGGGGGGCGGATTCCGCCCCCCTAAGATCTCGAGATCTACCCGTCAGATTGTAAAAAAGCAAACAGCGTTTGATTCCCCTCAACACGATCTACATTTCTAAAAAAAATACATCCGACATTTTTTATGGGGGGCAACAGGGGGCAAAAACTACAAATATTAGAGGTATTTGTGATCCAAAACAGCTGTCATGTTTATTAACCGATTTTAACGCAACTAATGGGGATCGATAGATTTAATTGGGGATTGATATATGACGGTGACTTTTTAAAATTGAAAAATCATATGCGTTTTCAGGTCACTAAATTTTGGGGTGAAATAAATGCCTTATAAAGCAGTCTTTTTTTCTTTCTTTTTTGATAAATGGAATGGTGCGCTATGACCGCCTCTGCCCTGACACCGCCTCTGCCGTGCAATATTTATTATAGTTCACTAAAATTAACTAATTTTCACTTGTTTCAATCACCGTACACCTATGTAACTCCTTCATACTTCAGGCAGTTAGGAAGAAGCCGTGCAGTTCGCATCTCCTTATTATCGCCAAATGTCGCCGCAGAACCCTCTCAAAATCGTGCCCTGGAACCGCCTCTGTTCAGGTTAGGAACTCAACATTTTGACTCCATATGTGAAAATCAATTTTGGGAAAAGTCCCAAAATTTCATGGACCTGGTCCCAGCCGTTCTAGAGATATCTGCGAAAAACATGAGGGGGGATCCGCTCCCCCCTTGTTACAAATAGGGCTAAAGGAAATAGTTCACCTTCGGAAAAATTTCAGAACACGATTTTATTATATTTTTTAATACGGTTTCTTTTTTTCTTTTCAAAAATGGTCCTACATCGCGCCAATTCAGGACAGAAGGTTGTAAATTATTAATGT
Organism: Chirona hameri; assembly: GCA_036785665.1. NCBI lineage: Eukaryota > Metazoa > Arthropoda > Thecostraca > Balanomorpha > Balanidae > Chirona > Chirona hameri. Next base: position 98,750 of record JAXIVJ010000530.1, read on the forward strand.
TATGGTGTGCGTTAATGGTCTGCGCATGCTCAGACCAGTGCTGGCACTCTCAGACGGTACGGTATATCATATATGCGCCGAATTCCTTCGCCAAAAAGTCAAATATCTTCCGCTGGAGTCTTTTTTAGTCAAGGAAACTTGCAGATAGGGGTTTCCCAACATGGGCTACAAAACAGCTATCTCAGTTTAAAACTAATGTTGAAGGTGAACTATTTCCTTTAAACACATTACATGAATAAATATAGAGCTTCAATATAGAATATGCTGATGTACATATACATCGTGATTGTAACACCTTTCATGTTCATTCCAAAGAACAATGTGAAATATTCTCGGATTACATATTTGCCCTATATATCATAATCACCTTTCCTGTCATATATTACCTGTCATATAATCACCTTTCCTGTCATATTATCCACAGACGATCCATTATCATTTCCTACTATATAATACCAGATATATTATTATATGGTATATCATAAGGTATATACCCATTCATTGGCGCTGGCTTTGGGATCCCTACTCAGCAACAAGCTACGCTTAGCTGAGTGGGGTCCACAGAGTACCAGCAAGAAAACTTGAAAATAGACCAGAATTTGTCCTCTGCCCTGTATGATTGATATCCCCTTTACTAACACAGTGAATTAATCCATCCTCATCCTGGCCTGGATGAGGATGAGAGTGAATGAATCCATCTTCATCCTGTCCTGGATGAGGATGAGTGAGGATGCTATCCTGGGACGTAGTTGGGGGCAGTCATTTGCTGTTTCAACAATGACTACTTTCCGCCTTCTTTTATATCACCACATCTAACAAACGGCACTGGAACCGCCTCAGTAAAAAAACGGCACTGGAACCGCCTCTGTAAAAAAACGGCACCGGAACCGCCTCTGTTAACCCGCGAGTCACTGGGGGGGGGGGGGGGGGGTTAGCCCCCCCCCCCTTAGGAATATCAGGAATATCTCAATAACTAATCCAGATATCGATGGCAAAATTTCAGTACCTTTCCGGGCATCATTTTTACACCTTTTAAGAAAAAATGAATAAATTTCATCGTGAAATTTTTCGAGATATAGTGAATTTAGTGACGTCACTAAACACGATTTTGACACCAAAATCTGCTAAACTTTGCCAAGCCGTACAAAAGCTGTATTCGAAGCAAAATGCAATCCAAAAACCATAAAAGGTAGAAAATTGCAAGGGCTATAAACCAGCTATCTCGAAATGTAAAAAAAAAATGGTTTTTAACCCCAAAAATTTCACAAAAAAACTTTTTTTGAAAAAATGTCACAAAATCACATTTTTTCAAAGATATGAAAAAAACGGAATATATGTCAGTTAATAACATATGGGTAACTACCATACAAAATTTCAAAATTATATCTTTTTTGACTGTCATGGCATATAAAGTATGGGTAAATCATGACGTCATATTTTGAAATTGCGTTTTTTGGCTTTTATTGACCGGATACAGACAAATAAATGCCAGCACTGTTTGTTTTAGATAAAACAGATATAGAAACATGTTTTTTTATTTCGATTTATCAATTTCAAATCTTGACCTTCAGTGACCTGAACTTGACCTGAACTTGACACTATCTTCACGTAAATGAAGTCAGGTGGTAAAATAACTACCACTATCGAATTCTACGCGTAAAAGCATCCATACAACATGTGCTGCATGACTTTCGTAGATATTTTGTGTGTAGTGACCTTTTGTGACCTGACCTTGACCTTGATCTTTTCCAACAATGTCACTTTAGCTCATGTGGGATATGTATCATACTTTTGACAGCACTTTGGGTGATTATAGGCGCAATCGAAGGTCATGGATGGCAAGTATTGTCCATAAACTCAAATACCTCGATTTTGACGTTTGACTTGACCGTGACCTGACATGTGACCTTAATTTGACATTTTTAAGTTTGCGTTAGGCTTATCTCATTGAGCGCTTTCGAATTCCGCCTTGTGCGTCCCGCTGCGATCATTGATTCTGAAGATACCAGGGGGGGCTAAAAAAAGCCCCCCACAGTGAGTCGTGTTACAGAATATACCCCAGTGACTGCCGGGTTAAGGTTAGAAACTCAAAATTTTGACTCCATATGTGGTATTCAATTCTAGGGAAAGTTACAAAATTTCATGGGTATGCTCTCAGCCGTTCGGAAGATATTTGCGAAAAACATGAGAGGGCGGAATCCGCCCTCCCTATATAAGAAATGGTATATTGTGTCATGCCGCGAAGCGGCGCGAAATTTTCATGTTTTTAACTGTGGATAGCTGGATTTTGACTGCTGCAAAGACAATTTTTACGACTGTACGTCCGACCGTTTTGGGGGTGGGGGGAACATAGTATCGGGACCTTTGGGGGGCATGGCCCCTTTGCCCCCCCCCCCCCGTATCCGCCCCTGGTCACACGGTTGCAGGGGATTCAAAAGTTGACGCTTTACTCGGCCGGCAACGGTCTGCCCGCCGCCGACGCTAGCAGACTGCGATATGACAATACAATATAATAATATGGATAATAGATGACAGTTTTCAAACAAAAATGTGTCCAGATCGATAGATCAACATGTTCTCTTGTTCATGAACTTTAATTTCCGTCGCCACGACTCCTAGGAGTCGAATAATCGCTTTGAGGACCAAAACATCTGTGCCTCAGATGGCTACCATTGGTCGGCACGGCACGGCACCGTCGGCTGAGAGGCGTTCGCCCGCTGGTGCCTCAGTAGCTGGGCTGAACGGGCGGAGGCGGTGAGGCGGCAGGCCGGCCGGGCCTCAGTCGGCTCGTAGTGGTTTGCTGTAGTATGGTAAACGTACTGGCGGGTGGATGGAAGAGCCGGAGAATTTCGGTGATATGCCATAATAAAATGCACTGCGATGTGCAGAATGTAAATCACTCACACATCTTTTTAATATGGCAACCAATGAATATTTCAAAGCACATTCTTCCTAAATAATAGGTGCGGCCCGGCCTCAGTTGCCTCATATGACGAGCTGCCACTGCGTGAAAGACGAAACAAATGGCCAAAAACGCGTTTTTAAGGATAACAAAACAAAATTGGCCGCCCAAATTCGAAGAGCCGTAGCACCATAACCATATCCCGCGTACTGCAGGGGGCTTGCGCCGAACACGAACTGCAGGGTTGGGTTGATTTCAGCCCCCCGTGAGATCTCGAAACCTACGCTACGTAGCGACAAGCGGAAAACGACGTGTGATAGTTTGATACAAGTTATATCGGAAGTATGCAGTATTTTTGTAGGTCAGGTCAAAATTGAGGTCAAATTTTCCAGTTCTTTCCTGTTTTAGGACTTCGCTCTAGAAATTCCCCTATATATCGGAAACTATGCTAGCTAGAAACAAACGGAACAAAAACGATCGCTAGCCATTGGAATTTGCAATCAACAAAATGTCCTAAAATTTGATCTCGGGTCAATATTTGAGGCTCCAGAGGGGGCATTCCACGACATTTCGACCATTTTTTCCTCAAATTTTAACCCTCATTTCTCACTTTTGGTTCCAAATTGGTCTATAGGGTTATCTTGGGTCCTGAATTCAGCTGTGGCAATATTAGCTCGATCTGACCTCAGGTTGTCGAGTTATAGCCTCGGGCATTTAGGCAAGGTCACGCTGCAGAGGTATGTGTGGAGGCCAAAATAACGCATTTGAGCATTTGACTAAATATCCAAAATAATGATTTGACTGAATTTGCAATGAAATATATTATATTTCTGGGCTTTTTTGCGTGACCTTGAATGATCTTGAAACCGGGACCTCGTGATCTTGTTTTCGTTGACCTCGTGTGACCCCGGGTACACCTGATTTCATTTTTTTCCCATCGCAAAATACTTATCAGTATATTGCCTAACAACGTAAAAAATAAAACAAAGTGCGTTTTTCCTCTAATTTCCATATTTTCCGCCAATATGCGTGCGTGTTTTCGAATTACCCCCAAGGGGAGGGGTAACGGGCGGATATCTCAGCTACCATTGCAGCTAGATACCCGATTTTTGGTATACACATTGTCAGGGTGACTAGTAACACCACGCAGCCATCCGGCGTGGTCCAAAACGGATCGAAAGGTGAAGACCCCACCCAAATCGGTCCCATAGGTTCGGAGCATGACGTCGGCAACGATTTTTGGCTGTTTTGGTCCAATTTGGTACACTTCGATTGAACCAAAGTGGATAACACTCAAAACAACAACGTTTAGACCAATCCGGATCGAATGGTGAAGACTCCGTTCAAATCTGTCCCATAGGCTCGGAGCATGACGTCTGCAACGATTTTTGACGGTTTTGGTCCAATTTGGTCCACTTCTATTAAACCAAAGTGGATACAACTTTGCAAAATTGCACCGTTTTGGACCACGACGGATCGAATGGTGAAGGCCCCACTCAAATCGGTCCCATATGTTCGGAGTATGACGTCGGCAACGATTTTTGGCGGTTTTTGATACAAAAATATAATTTTGGTTCATTTAGATTGGACCGAAGTGGATAAAACTCAATATGGCACCGTTTTAGACCACGCCGGATCGAATGGTGAAGACCCCACCCAAATCGGTCCCATAGGTTCGCAGATATTCGCCCATTACCCCTCCCCCTTGGGGTAATTCGAAAACACGCACGTATATCGACGGAAAATATGGAAATTTGAGGAAAACTCGTTTATTTTTTATTTTTCGAGTTGTTAGGCAATATATTGAAGAGTATTTTGCAAAGTAAACAAATCGAAATCAGAGGTGTACCCGGGGTCATACGAAGTCAACGAAAAAAGGTCACGAGGTCACGGTTTCAAGGTCATTCAGTTACGTAAAAAAGTCCAGAAATAGAATCCCTTTCATTGCGAATTCAGCCATATAATAATTTTTAAATATTTAGTTAAGTCAAGTGCGTTATTTTGGCCTCGAAGCATACCCCTGCAGCGTGACCTTGCCAAAATGCCCTAGGCTATAACTCCACAACCTGAGGTCAGATCGAGCTAATATTCCCACAGCTGAATTCAGGACCCGAGATAACCATATAGACCAATTTTGAACAAAAAGTGAGATGAGGGTTATTTCGACTTGTCGAAATGTCGTGAATTGTTTTTCGCTAATAACTTTTTACCTAATAAAGATAACGAAACACCGTTTACGCCATTGTGTTTGTCTAGTCAAGGCACTTCGAATGATGTGCATGATGACCGTGTTAGGTCAACTTCAAAATTTGACCACAGGTCAAGTGACCTTGACCTGTGGTCAAGACCCAAGTAGGTCATGATGCATATAGGGAGAGGTGTCTCGACGAGACAAACACATTGCTGTCGGTTTTACTTCTCTATCTTCATTATGTCGCGAGTTATTGGCAAACAAGTGATGGTGATGGAGTGATTGTAAGTACGTATGCCCTCATGACACCCTGTAAGTTTCAAACTGATCGGTGAGAAACTCTGGCTTTGGCACAACTGCAAACGTTTTTGGATGTGGGGTCACTTGACCTGGTCTGGTGACCTGACCTGAGATGACCCGGTCAATTTTTGTTTCAAAGTGTGCATAATTGATGTCCTAACAGGTGTGCCAAAACACGGCGCGCCAGCTCGGTTTGGCGGAGCTCGCGCTATGCTCGTTCTCTTCTTGTTCATTCAATTTACTTTCAGAGCATATCGGGTTCAATTAGTTCCTCACATTATATTTACACGCTGCGTTGGAAGAGTAAAAACTACACTCGAATAGGCCAATTTATTAACAATTTGCCATAAAACCATTCTGCTACAATACTTATCCGGGTTCAAAATAGTACAAATTGAAGATGGGTCGATTGAGTAAAGCCTTGGGAACAACATGGTGCCATTTGCAATCTTCTGCGAGCTATATTGACGGTGCAATCAATGGTTTCGTGCTGGCGTGATGTTGTTGACCTCAACTTGTAAAAAAATAACCCTCTTGTAAAAAAACAACTGTTTTTTTTTGTTCTTAGCCGGCGCACTGCAGGGGGTTGATGTCCGCCCCCTCAGGTTTTTCGCAGATAGCGAAAAAAGGCAGCGCCGCCGTGTTTTGACACACCTGTTGGGACATTAATTGCGCACACTTCGAAAACAAAATGACCTCAGATCATCTCACGTCAGGTCACCAGACCAGGTCAAGTGACCCTACCTCCAAATAAGTTTGCAGTTGTGCCAAAGCCAGAGTTTCTCACCGATCAGTTTGAAACTTACAGGGTGTCATGAGGGCATACGTACTTAAAACTCGTTTATCTCGAAATTTTGATATCGTTGACCTAAGCAGACTGGTTATTGATTCGACTCTGATTGAATCGATTGGAATCGTTCAATCAAAATCCCTTGAATCAAAGAAAAATCGATTCACCACCGGATTTTTGTATTCATGAATCATAATTGAATAAAAAACCTGCATATAAACAAGGTTGATTGAATCAAAAAGTCTGTGCAATGCTATTTCAATGGTGAGTCAAACGTGATTTGATCAAAAAGTGTTTTGATTCTTTGACTCGGAAAGAATCATTTCTCAAAATGGTTATCCATGAATCACACGGTGACTGAATCATTCATATTCCAAGATGAATCGTGATTGAATCCTTCCAAAAAAGGTGAATCAATCTAAGGTGAGGCAATTTCGTGACCTCCCCATAATAAGTCAATGGAGAAATATGCAAATGGATATTTTTAGGATATTTTTAGGATATGACAGCCTTGGAATATGGGCCATTTTCTGGACTTTTTGGGTCCAAAGAATTTTGCTCTCTTCATATTTGTTCAGGAAATGTGCTCTCTTTTCGCCTGATCTTACCGACATTGTAGTTAAAATATAATTCAATTTTCCTCACAAGGATTTAATATCTATTACAAATCAGGATGTTTTACTTTCCAAGTAAAATAATTAAAACAAAAATCTGAACTTGCCTGACAATACAATTTTACTCTCCACCTATGGATTTTTACTCTCCGGGACCAGGTCATGAAACGATAAAAAAAAAACACTGGATATGGATGATATTAGTCCAATTACTTCTGGATCATGTTATTATAGGATATTCTTGATGATCCAAGTGTAAGTTTTGTTCAGTGACCCCTATATGGCCATTTGAGGTCATCCGAGGTCACCATCACTTGTTGGTCAATAACTCGCGACACAATGAAGTTAGAGAAGTAAAACCGACAGCAATGTGCTTGTCTCGTAAATACACGTCTCCCTATATGCAACATTACCTACTTGGGTCTTGACGTCAGGTCAAGGTCACGTGACCTGAATCCAAATTTTGCAGTTGACCTAACAAGGTCACCATGTATATGATTATGTATATGATATATGATTATATATATATGATTCGAAGCGCCTTGACGAGACAAACAAAATGGTGTAAACCGTTTTCCGTTATCTTTATTAGGTAAAAGGTTATCAGCAACAAACGGTTTGGCAAACAAGCAGCATTTTTTTCCTTTTTTGATCTCTGGAGCCTCAAATATTGACCCGATATCAAATTTAAGGACACCCTGTCGATTGCAAATTTCATTGACTGGCGATCGCTTTTTTCCGTTTGTTTCTAGCCAGCATAGTTTCCGAGATATATGGGAATTTCTGGAGCGAAGTCCTAAAACAGGGGAAAAATTGAAAATTTGACCTTTGATAACCTCTGGTGACCTCAATTTTGACCTGACCTAAAACATACTGATTACTTTCGATAGAACTTGTATCAGGCTATCAAACGCCGTTTTCCGCTTGTCGCTACGTAGCGTAGTTAGATATATCATGGGGGGGGGGGGCAGAAATCAACCCCCCTGCATTTCGTGTTCGGCGCAAACCCCCTGCAGTGCGCGGGTTAACCCGTGCAGTGCGCGGGCAAACCCGTGCCGTGCCGGAGTGTGGGGGGGGGGGGGGGTTAGACCCCCCAGGTTTTTCGAGGATAGCGTAAAAACGGCCGCGCGCAGCGCCGCCGTTTTTTTGCACAGCTGTCCGGGCATCAGTTGTGCACATTATGTTTAAAAAAATACCTCTGGTCATCTCAGGTCAGGTCACCAGACCAGGTCACGTGACCCACCTCCAAAAAAGAAACTTGTGGTCGTACCACAGTCAAAGTTTTTGGATGATCGGTTTTACACTTACAGGATTTCATAAGGCAATATATATATATCTACAATTCGTTTATCTCGTATTTTTAAAATCAGCAACCTAAGGTCGGGTCAATTTCGTGACCTCCCCATTATAAGTCAATGGAGAAATATACAAATGCTTCCTATTACGAGAATACGCAAGATACCAGTCTAATTCCTTCTGGATCATGTTATTATAGGACATGCTTGATGAAATAGGTGCAATTTGTGTTAAGTAACCCCTACAGGGTCAGCCGAGGTCATCCGAGGTCACCAACAGTTGTCAATAACTGACATAATGACGATGGAGAAGTGAAACCGACACCAATGTGTTTGTCTCGTCGAGGCACGCCTTTCCATATGTACCATGGCCTACTTGGGTCACCACTTGACCTTGACATGAGGTCATTTTTTTAAGTTGACCTAACCTGGTCAACACTAATATGAGTCGAAACGCCTTAACGAGACAAACACGATGGCATCACAATTATGTCCTTGTCGTTATTAGGTAAAAAGCTATTCGTGAAAACTGTTCTGTAAAAATTGGCCTTTTTGACATTTGATGCGCTCTGGAGCCTAAACTATTGACCTGAGCTAAATTCTGAGGACACCTTGTCGATTGGATGTATCAAGAGCTTTATATTGCTTTTCCGTTTGTTCCTATCTACCATAGTTCCTGTGATATCTGGGAGTTTCTGGAGCGAAGTCCTAAAACTGGAAAATTTGACCTTTGATGACCTCTGGTGACCACAAAATTGGCTTAAGGGGAAAACATATATGAGGTACTTTCGAATGTGCTTGTCGAGAGCTTTCGAACGCCTTTTTCCACGTCTTTCTAGCCCTTTTACTTTTCGAGTTAGAGGGGGTCTAAACACCCCCCCCCCCCCCGGCACGGCGAAGGTGGCGCCGAGAACCGGCACGGCGCGGGTTAAAAGGTCTACATCGACTAGAAAACCAATAGCTATTGTACCTGAACATCCTGTCTACAGGTCCTATTGGTTTTCCTGCCGATTTAACGTGTTTTGTAAAAACGGTGGGTTCTTTTACAAGGCAACCGCACGCAGACGCGAAGTGACGCGAAGTGACCTTCACGGGATGCAAACAAAAATAGATGCCATACTATTTTCTACTCCAGATTCGAATTCCTCATGAAAAACTGATCCGGGTATTTGTTTTTGCAGTGAAACAAAAGCACTGATTTTGGACTGGTTTTGGCCGCGAAACCGGTCCAAAGTCAAGAGCTTTCCATTGCTCTTGACTTGAAAAGAGTTTTCCATTGACCCTGTCATATACGCACGCCAGATCACACGAAGCAAGTCGAAAGAAATACCAAATTGGTCACCAACTAAGATGATTGGCAATCTGACTGTTCCATATTTTCAATTTATGCAGTTGTTTTCTCTCGCCGGTTTTCCTTTGTTCGAGACGAATAAATTAATAATAACCTTCAGTTCCGTCCCACCAGGCAGTGCGTGTGCATGTGTACAATATGTGACAGCTGAATGTTTTGTCATAGGCCAGCTGTCGGACAGTCTGGACCGTCCCTGACCTATCTGGTCCACATACTCCGAACACAGCACAGCATATGGCCATCAGCCACCTGACCAGTACTGGATCTAGTACACCTGGCTGAAACCATACACAGGGATATATACCGAGACACAGCAATGGTGCACCATTATATGTTGTGCTTTGATGAAGGTAATGGAACACTTCCCCATCGTTACTCAGTCCGCCCACCCGGTATATGTGTCAGTATTGTACCTTGGCAATCTGTATATCAATATTCGTAATGCGATATTGCAGGTGAAACAGATAATTATGCCTTCACCAGCTAAACATGTATTATAAAACGCCAACAGCAATTCAACGAAGTTCACATTATAATCACGCATATACATTGCAGATACGGGGCTAAATTGATTGTATAGCCCGACGTCTCAATAATATATCAATACACATCGGTCACAGAGTATGCGCAGCTATTGGACCGAGCTGGTGACCAGCGTGGCGAGCGGATACGTCCGTGGCGCGTTGGAGCACGCGCGGCGGCGTGGCTGCCCGCGGCGGCACCGTCGCACGCCGGGATCCTCGAACGGGAGATTCGCGCAGCCGTGCGTACGATCACGTGCTGCCCACTGTCGACGCCAGCCCACGCCGTTCTTGCGGAGGCGGGGCTGGAACCGATGTCGGCGCGGCGCACGGCGCTGGCGGCGCGCCTCCTGGCCAAGGCCAACGCCCTGCCGGAGGATGATCCCCTCCGGACGGTGGCCGAAGCGTCACCACCGGTCCGCCTAAAAAGCACCATGGACTGGAGGACGGTGGGCCGCGAGGCCTGGAGTGCGGCGGGGTTCGAGGGCCCTGTTGAGCGGTCCCTGACCCGCCGCCCCCCGCCGTGGTCTCGCGCCGAGTGCGTTACATTTGGCCTCAGCGTTGGCGTGCTGCGTCCGAGAGCGTCCCCGGCAGAGAAGAGGAGAGTGGCGAACCAGCGCCTCTCGGCCCTTCCGCAGTGCGCCACATGGATTTGGACTGACGGGTCAGCAGACGGGGGCGTTTTAAACGGCGGTGCTGGAGCGCTGGTGGTGCGGCCGGAGGGAGATGAGTCGGAGGTGCGAATCCCTGCCGGCTCCTTATGCTCCAGCTTCAGGGCCGAGATGTTCGCCCTCGTCGCGGCCCTCGAGTTCCTCTCTGAACATCTCGACGAGGACCCAGGAGACCCGGTGGTGATATGCACCGACAGCCGGTCGGCGTTGGCGACCCTGAGCATGGGGCCGCCCGCCCAGTCCTCGCCCCTGGCGGCCGCCATCTGCCACGCCTTGCTAGATGTCGCGGCGCGGGGGCGGCGGGTGCACCTGAGTGGGTTCCTTCCAACTGCGACCTGGCGGGCAACGAGAGGGCCGATGCCCTGGCCAAGGAGGCTGCTCTGCTGCCCCAGGGAGAGGTGCCGGTGGACGTCCAGACGGTCCACCGTGCGGCCGCGAGAGCGGCGAGGTCGCGCGCTGTGAGGGATTGGCGCCAAGGCTGGTACCGCGCCCTGATGGGCTCGCGCGTGCCGCCGCCGGTGACTGGCCTGAGCCGCACCGAGGCTGCCGACGTGCACCAGCTCCGGGCAGGCCACTGGTCTGGCTCGGCCCAGTATTTACACCGGATGGGCCGGAACCCCTCCAGTCGCTGCCGCCAGTGCAGCTCGTTGAACTGCCAGGCGGGCTGGTGTCGCGTCTGTCGGGAGGAGGCGGACACCCCCGAGCACATCCTACGGAGGTGCCCCGCGCTGATCAGGACCCGGCTTCGTCTCCTGGGCACCATATCACCCGATCTGGACCAACTGCGGAGCGACAGCGTGGTGCCGGCCCTGGCGGCCGCTGCCAGGGCCCTCCAGAGCCGTTTGGCTACGTTCGGCCCCTGAGCCGACGGAGGGAAAAACCAACAACAACAGCTGATGACCAAACAGTTGGACGCATGCAATAAACTCTACATTAGTCATGCTACAGCATGCAATAATTGATACCGTCAGTGTCTCAATAAGCCAATCCGCATCACGTTATTGTGTACATCAGTTGACAGCTGAGCACTTGTCTACATGCTTCCGCAGTTTACTAGGTAAAACAAAGCCTTTGCCACACCGGTCACACCTGTGTTTGTAGTCGTGTGTATGACGGGTGATCACGTGCCCATTCATGGACGAGTGATCCGGGAACCGGGCCGGACAGAAGGGGCAGCCGTACGGCCGCTCCCCCGTGTGAATCCGCATGTGTCTGGTGAGGTCTGCCCGTGTTAACAACCGGGCCGAGCAGGAGGAGCAGCCGTACGGCCGCTCCCCCGTGTGAGTCTGCATGTGTGCGGTGAGCCCTCCCCGTGTAACGAACCGGGCCGAGCACACATGGCACTGGTACGCCTTCACGCCATTGTGAGACTTCATATGTGTGATGTAATTAGACGTCACGTTAAACGTGGCGCCACACTGCTCACACTGGCGTACCATCTCCCCGGTGTGGATACGTTCGTGTCTCACCAGATGACAGGCGTGAATGAACGTCTTGCCGCAGACGTCACATCCGTACGGCCTTTGACCGCTGTGTACACGGCGGTGACGCGTCAGAGTACTCCGCAGAGCAAACGCCTTGCCGCAGTCACCACAGCGATGCGGCCGCTCTCCCGTGTGTGTCAAGCGATGGCGTCTCATGTGAGTCATATCGTCTGTGGAATACTCGCACCACTCACACTTGTACCTGCCGTCCCTGCCGATGTGGCTGTGACGCTGCTTCACGTGATTGTCCAGACGATCCTGTCCCAGACACGCATAGTCGCAGTGGACACAGTGAAGCATGCCTCCACCTGGGGAACAGATGGTTACTGTGAGGTCTCAAATGGACAACATTCATATTTAGTGAATGAGTTGTTTGCTTGTGTATTAATATTACGTTACTGCAGTAATCTATCATTCGAAAATAAGGAAAACTAAATATTATGCATATCGCATATGCAACAGAGGATTCGCAAAATCTTTACAATTTAAAAGGCATAAGCCGAATTACCGTATATTTATATTTGGGCAATTCCAGGACATAAGTGCTGCCAAGGGTATGATAAACATCAGCTAAAGTGAGATTGTTGGCAAAAGTCAAGGTCAATGTCAGGTCACAAAAGGTCACTATGTGCAAAATATCTACGAAAATCATGCAACACATGTTTTATGGGCTATTTTCCACATAGAATTCGACAGTGATAGTCATTTTACCACCTGACGTCATTTACGTGAAGGTAGTGTCAAGTTTAGGTCAAGCTCACGTCACTGAAGGTCAAAATTTGAAAATGATAAATATAAATGAAAAGGGCATGTTTCTAGATCAGTTTTGTCTCAGAAATACAATTCTGGCATTTATTTGTTCGTATCTGGTCAATAAAAGCAAAAAACACACAATTTCAAAGTATGACGTTATGATTTACCCATACAATATATGCCAGTCAGTCAAAAATGATATAATTCTAACATTTGGTGTGGTAGCTGCCCATATGTGGTTCTCTCACATGTATTGCGGGTTTTTGAATATCTTTGAAGAATACAAATTGTGGGCATTTTCCCAAATATGTTATTTTTTTTATTTTTGGGGCTCAAAACCCCAAATTTCCACAAATCCGAGATAGTCATGTTGAAGCCGTTGCTATTTGCTATCTTTAAACGTTTTTTGGTTCATTTTGCTTAACATAAGGCATTTGTACGGTCTGTTAACTTTTAGCTGATTTTGGTGTAAAACTCGTGTGTAGTGACGTCACTAAATTCGCTATAACTCGAGAGAAAGAAAAAAATAGACGAAATTGCTTTTATTTTTTCACAGAAGACATCAAATCAATGCAGAAGAAGGTACCCGAATTTGCACGTTGATAGCGCTTTTGGTTGTTGAGGTATTACGAAAAATAATCAGGGGGCGTTAAACGCCCCCCCCCCCCCGTCAATGGCGGGTTAAGAACCCTGTTGACCCCGCCCCCCATGAGTTTCAGTCATTTAACAGTGTCATAATCTTGTATTGACAAAATTAACCCTCGCCCTACGGGGGGGGGGGGGGGCGGTGGACAGACCTCTCCCTGGGGTTTTTCTTGAATAACTTTTTGCACATGAGGCGCATCTTGCTGAAATTTTCGATAGCTGTGTTTACAACAATTATACGTATGGTGTAAAAATTTCATTGAAATTGGTTACGTAGTTTGGGAGATAATCATGTTTTTATGACATGTTGGTAAAACAATGAGAAACATTTGAAAAATCGTAGAAAACAGAGTTGTAAAGCAAATTGCAAACTCAATTCACCAAAGATACAAAATGGCATTCTCCTTATAATGGAAATCTCGGATTTTCCAAATTGAGTTTTTGAACCCCAAAATTAAAAAAAAAACTTTTTTTTTGTTTTAAATCCCCACAAAATCAAAATTTTCAAAGATGTTAGAAAAACCGGAACACATGTGAGAGAACTGAGTATGGACAATACCCATACCAAATTTCAAAGCAATAACTTCATTTTTGACTGAGTGATGGCTCCCCAAGTGTAAGAAATTGATGAAGTCATTTATAAAAATAAATAAAAATTACTTTTGTTGACAAGATACGAACAAATAATTACCTTTTCTGTACTTATGAGCCAAAATTGGTCTAGGAACATGCCTTTTATTTACATTTATCAATTTATAATTTTGAGGTTTTCTGAAGAGCAAAATCGCTGTTCTGCACGCGGTAAATCCGAGGTCATTCATTTGACCTGGAAGGTCACCTGTTGACCTGAAACCTAAAACTCGCATACTGTTAAATTCCTTTCATGACAGGCAACATGCTGGTTCTTACCGCATTGCTCGAAGTTGCTTGGTTTGGAAGTTAACGGGGACCTGTCAGGCCCCCTCCCCTTTAGGGCGAAGGTGAAAAATGCTCCCGTAGGGCGAGGGTTAAAATGACAAATAGTCGTGTGAAGCTCATCAGCTGCAACAGTTTAAGGTATACAAACGTTCTCTCGTTATGGTGTCCCATAAGAAAAGATAGAATTGTTAAGTTGTGGCCTAACTAGGGTGAAGGTAGGTAACTTCGTGATTTTTTTTTGTTTAACTCCTACAGCCGAATGAAATGGATTAAATGCCAAATCGTTGACACCTGGAGAATGGGGGATATATTGCAGTGCTTTGTATCACCCAGCGACATTAATTCTGCCATTGTCAAATTTATATAGTCATGTCTGTACTATCCAAGCTTGCAAACATGACCTAACGTAAGGTTAAAGAAGAGGCTCTTGGTGTTTTATTTCTCCCCAAAACAGGCCAATTTAACTCAAAGTTAAAGGGACACTGCCTCTATCGGATGATATCGCAAAAACCGGCTTCAACAAGTCCTAAGGACTACTTATGATTTTTAATCGTCATCAAAGGCTTACCCAAGCAGCGCAAATACACAAAAAAGAGATTTATTTCATTTTTCATCCTCTTTTATAAAAGCGTCGACGCGCTCATGCTTTGCCAATTGTCTACGCGCTCAGGCTTGGCCTATTGTCGACGCGCTCAGGCTTAGCCAATTGTACGAGGCTTCAGGCTTAGCCTATGGAAGCGTCGCTTGCCTGACCTGGTGTCTGTTGGTTGGCGCTTAAAGGTGTACTATTCCCTTTAAAGGGACTATCCCTCCTTAACATTATATTTGAGTTGAGATAGCGATTTTGATGGCTTGGCATTTAAATTAAGTATGGTAGCAGTTAAAACAACCACAATGATCTAATCAAAAGGATATTCGAGTTTGATTTTGACATCTGTAAAAAATAAGGCCCATGTGTATTTGAATAGGCCCTCTAAACCGACAGCGTCGTCTATATTTACCCAACTGGTAATGATAGTCGACTTGTTTTAAGGTCAGCTTTGGCATATTTTCGTCTTTCATTTCTCGATCCCCGGATGGTTCGCAATCTAGAGGCTAGCACTATCAACTGGAGTTGTTGCAGCAGTTGGCCGCCAGGGACCGCTAGTGAGCCAGGGTGTTATGACGTCGCAAGCAAATGGTACCAGATAAATATTGAACGCTAAATATTTATTTATTTATTTATAAATCAATCAATCAATCAATATTTAGTGGTACCATTTGCTTGCGACATCATAACACCCTGGCATGTTATAAATTTTTTGTTTTTCTGCGCAATAGATGTCGACACCAAATTGTGCCATACATTTGGCAGCACAAAGGATTTCCCAGTTATTAAAAAAAATCATATGACGTCACCAACCCAACTTTCCGCTTAAAACTAAAAGTTGAATATCTTCCAAGATAAGCAATTGATTTCGGAAAAAATCTTCACGAACATGTTCAGCTGACCTCGCCTGACATGTAGACATACAATTAAGTGTGATTCGACAACTTTAAAAAAGGTGGGACAATCCCTTTAATAGCTCCAGAACCAAGGCACTTGGAGCGGTCGTGACAAAAAACAATCGACTCGACTGGTGCATTGTATTCTTAAACTTTTAGTCCCATCATCGTCGGTTGCGTCGTTTGTGCGTGGCGCCGCGTGCAAAAACGGGCGATTCCTCCATTGAAAATACACCGTTTCGACACCGCACAGTATGGCCGAATGCCGGTTTAGCCTGAATTTATTCAAAAACCTGATTTCTGAATGTATGCTTTCGATGCTTCTGAATAGATAGCAAATTATCTAAAGTTTATCGTTAGAAGTATATTTGTGTGCTATTCTAACGTTTTAGGGATATAATTACTGTCCAAAAAGCACGGACACACTGGTTCCTCAAAACGAGCTGTGTAGCCTGGAAAATGTTCCCTGTTTTCAACGCGGATAGGCGCTGTGTTCCCAGCAAATAATTTAGGAAAATGAGGTATCAACAGATGCAGAAACTCGTTAGGAATATATTGAAGTTGTTATAATGCGTTTTATGTGAGTTACTTTGGAATTATTCTTGCTTAAAGGGAAATAATGACCTTTTGATTTTGTTAGCAACAATTGCTTAGGCTACCGTTATGGTTTTAAAATTATTTTATTTAAATTTAAGAATTAAATAAAATTACTCCCAAATTCAAAGTTGTAAGTTTGGAAAAAATACAAAACAAGTACCTTGTGTACTTCATGAAGGTCATTGACAAATTCGTCCTTCCCTACCATTGTTTACATCGAGTGCGGCATTTTTGGAGGCTCTGTGACATTTCCGATCAAACTGAGCGCTGCTCGGACACACGCTAGTAGCGCTTTCGTTCTCCATGGCAACCAGGCGTTAGCCAATCAAAAGCCAGAAAGGGAATACGTTCTGGCTTTTCATTGGCTCACGCCTGGTTGCCATGGAGAACGAAAGCGCTACTAGCGTGCGTTCGAGCAGCGCTCTGATCCGTGAAGCAATCCGTGAAGCATCCGTGATGCATCCGTGATGCATGACTGACTATCAGTATAAGCCATGAATAACAACAACATGCAAACTATACCAACTGGAATAAAATAATGGCAGGATGAATTGAACCCCAGGAAAGCTAGTATTCGCAAAACACTCGGCACTGCGCCACAATAGCAAAAGGTGAGGGAAATGCATATTGGATACAATATTATTACGTCACAAGTTTCTGAAGTGTCAACTACTATGAAATACAGTGACAAAATACCTTTAATAATGATTAACAAGAAAATTCAAACTTAAAAACAATAATTTGAATCAGTCTTTAATTAGCTTTCAACTCAAAATCAGATATATTTTGCAATGCTACACAAGAATGGCACCAGTGACGTCATTAACAAAGCCTGCTACGGGACTTGGGTATACTAATCAGGAACAACTCGCCAAGTGCGCCGAGATGGTTAAGAGCGCCGAGAAGCATGACAATGACTTTGTAAACAAATCGCCGACGCTAAATAGGTCGCCGTCGATGTGCATCGATGAGCTTCCGATTTAATTGCCAGTTTTGTGTTATTGTTTGTTAGTTTTTTCGGGAAAAGTTCTTATTTTTCATGATAATATAAAGAATAGTGTTATATACAGCCACAGACAAATTATACAATATTCCTATTGTTGAAAACAAATGAGTTGATTTTCAAAAATTGAGGGTCGCAACCACTAACTATGCCGCCGTTGATGTGCATCGATGAGCTTCCGATTTTATTGCCACTTTTTCCAATCGCTGTTAGTTTTAGAAGATCGCCGGGCATATAATCACAACAAGCAGAACGCACAATATATTTTCCACTCCATTGCGTAAGAAAACAATACGGGAAAAGCCCGCAGTTTGATGAGGACCAAAAGTACTTGCAAGTACCGGTCGTTAAAAGTGTGGAACGCTTATCCACTTTAACTTGAAATATCTTTCGGTAGGAAAGTTTTCATGCAAAATGTGATGAATTTACAATATATTTTGGTCTCGTCGGACGATTTCAAGTGCTGACTCCATTTTTGTGGAAAAAGGTCATTATTTCCCTTTAAATAGGACCTCCTCACATGTGACTTTAAAAAGTTTTTTGAAAAGAAATTGAAGAAAAAAACAAGACAAGACTCAAGGAGCCTCAAGAAGAATTAACTATGACTGCGTTCAGCGTATTTTTCTGAATAGGACTTAGGAGCAAACAAGATTTTCTTGCTACAATCTGCCCCCCCCCCCCTCCCCCCGCCGCTCATTCATGTCTGAGCTTGTCGCGGCGGCCTGGCTGGTGTGACCCGACCCAGCTTGGGGCGGCACCGACAGGCGACAGGCGGCCTGCCTCACGATAGGTCCGATTAGCCACGCCTTCGCTTGTTACGTCACTGGATGCAGCTATCAATGGCTGTGCATGTCTTTCCGTCGCATTATATATCACTGATGAGTGATGGCAATTGGACGGTCTTGACGGATCATCTGTCACTTCGGACAATCGCCCTACAGGCTTCTCATGTACGTTCGGAGCGGCGCAATTTGCTGTACTTCGTTCTAAGCTAAGCTTTGCGTTCAACCAACCAAGCTTTGCGTTCAGCCCGGCCGGCTGAGCGGATATTAGCGAGGCGTCGTGATCAGATACTGCGTGCCAGAGATTGTATATAAAACCCGGATGTAACGTCAACAAATCAGCCAATCAGCGATGGGAGTACGATGGTACGATACATATTAAACGCTGAGAAGGTGGAGTGTTTCCTTTAACTACATGAAACGAATCTGGCGCATCTGGCGCACTTGAGTTGCCACAAAAAAACTCGGTCGAAATCAAAATCCCTTCGGAAAAATCAAAATGCCTTCCACTTCGGATCCCCACCCTTCAGAATTAATATTATCCCTTCGGAATTAATATTTTCTTTTATCCAATTATTGGGCTTAAATCTGGCATACTAAGATATTAAATGTTTTGTGACATTACAAATTTCGACAGAATGCTAAACCCGGCAGTCACTGGGGTATATCCTGTAACACGACTCACGGGGGCTTTTTTAGCCCCCCCCCCCCCCGGTATCTTCAGAACGAATGATCGCAGCGGAACGCCCAATGCGGCATTCGAAAGCGCTGAATGAGATAAACCTAACCCACACTTAACAATTTTAAATTAAGGTCACATTCAGGTCACGGTCAAGTCAAACGTCAAAATCGAGGTATTTGAGCTTCTGGACAATACTTGCCATCCATGGCCTTCGATTGCGCCTATGATCACCCAAAGTGCTGTCAAAGGTATGATACATATCCCACATGAGCTAAAGTGAGAATGTTGGAAAAGATCAAGGTCAAGGTCAGGTCACAAAAGGTCACTACACACAAAATATCTACGAAAGTCATGCAGCACATGTTTTGTGGATGCTTTTATGCGTAGAATTCGATAGTGATAGTCATTTTACCACCGGACTTCATTTACGTGAAGTTAGTGTCAAGTTCAGGTCAAGTTCACATCACTAAAGGTCAAAATTTGAAATTGATAAATCTAAATGAAAAAGCATGTTTCTATGTCGGTTTTATCTTTTAAAAAATACAGTGCTGGCAATTATTTGTCTGTATCTGGTGAATAAAAGCCAAAAAAACGCAATTTCAAAATATGACGTATGATTTACCCATACCATGTCCATGCCATATATGCCATATGCCATGTCAAGAAAGAAAACATTATATCATTTTGAAATTTGGTATGGTAGTTGCCCATATGTCGTTATCTGACATATATTCCGTTTTTTTAATATCTTTGAAAAATTTGATTTTGTGGGCATTTTTCCAAAACAAACTTTAAAAAAATTGGTGTCAAAATCCAACCTTTTCAAAATTTCGATATAGCTGGTTTCTAGCCCTTGCAATTCCTTTTAGCGTTTTTCGATGGCATTTTGCTTCAAATGTGACATTTGTACGGCTTGGCAAAGTTTAGCTGATTTTTGTGTTAAAATCGTGTTTAGTGACGTCACTAAAATCACTATATCTCGAGATAATAAAAATGACGAAATTGCTTCGTTGTTGCACAAAAGGTGTAAAAATGATGCCCGGAGAGGTACTGAAAGTTTGGCGTCGATATCTGCATTAGTTGTTGAGATATTCCCAATATTCCAAAAGAGGGGGGCTACCCCCCCCCCCCCCCCGTAACTCGTGGGGCAAAGGGAATGTTTCACCTTTGTATTGGTTTTTAACTGAGATAGCCATTATCTTTGGCCGTTACTGAAATGTCGAAAATACTAAGGTCATTTCCCCCAAAACTTAGCTGTTTTTAAGCAATTCAATTTATCGTTTGCAAAATGGGGTCTAGGCTAGTGCCGCCGCTGATTGGCGACAGCGACTTTTCCGCCAATCCCACTTTCTCAGCCAATCAGCGCGGTCTATGGCTCAATAATGATGTCATCATCCCAAATGTAAAAACTTAATTTGTATAAAGTTAAGTGACTTTTCGAGAGAAAAAAAAATATCACCATCTTTTCAGCACCACTTACTTCATATTTTCGACTACAACCAGCATATATTTGACAACTTTCAGAAAGTTGAAACATTCCCTTTAACCCTATTTGTAACAGGCTCCTGGCTACCCCTATTTGTAGCAGGGGGGGGCGGATTCTGCCCCCCGGAGATCTCGAGATCTACCCGTCCGATTTTCAAAAATGAAACGGCGTTTGGTTCCCCTCAACACGCTCGACAATTTTAACAAATACACAAATCGAAATTTTTGATAGAGGGGCAACAGGGGGGCAAAAACTACAATTTGTAGTGGTATATGTGATCCAACACAGCTGTCATGTTTATCAAACGATTTTAGCACAACCAATGGGAATCGATAGAGATTGAATTGGAGATTGATATATGGCGATGACTTTTGAAAATTCAAAATCATAGGCGTGTGCAGGTCACTCAATATGGGGGTGAAGTAAATGCGGAATAAAACTATTTTTTATGTGTTTTTGATAAATTAAATGGTATGTTATTGTGACATTAGACAAAACAGTAGAACATAATATTTTGTTTTGCCATAGGCGGTACCAGGTTAGTGAAAAAAGGAGGTAAAATAGGAAAAAATATTAACCGCAGGCATGTTGCTACCCAGCACTATAAATAAGTTACTGATCGTAGATAGTTCCTTTTGCATATTGTACTTCATCATAGGCGCATCTAGGATCCAAACTGGGGAGGCAAAAGACCTTTTTGAAAGGGGCCATCCGCCTACTTTCTTCAGCCGACTCTGTTGCCCAAGACTCGGACAAGACCAGCGAGGCTCTCCGAGCGAAGCATCCCCCGGCCCCGGAAGATATGTGCCTACCATCAGCCCCGGACGACACTACTCAGCCGCTGTTGGCTTCCTGTGCGGAGGTTGAAGCTGCAGTGAAGTCCTTCAGCTCAAGCTCAAGCGCGGGACTAGACGGCCTCAGGCAATCTCACCTCAAGGACATGACAGGTCAGACGTGTGGAGAGGCCGGCAGAAGACTCGCCACAGCCCTGACCGGCATGGTGAACCTTGCCCTGCGTGGAGAAATCCCCCCTCCAGCTCGGGAGGCCTTCTACACGGCATCACTGCTAGCTCTGGAGAAGCCATGCGGCGGTATCAGACCAATTGCCATTGGCTCTACATACCGCAGAATCGCCACTAAGGTGGCGCTCCGGCCACTGAGTTCCGAGCTCGGTGAGGATCTGCGTCCCGCTCAGCTGGGCTTTGGAACGACTGGAGGATGTGAAGCTGCCGCGCATGCCACCCGACATTTCGTCAATCTCATCAGTAGTGAGGAAGTTGTGGTAAAGATCGACATGCGGAATGCCTTCAATAACATCCGCCGCGACCACTTCCTGGCCGTAGTACGGGAACGAGCGCCTCCGCTGTATCCGCTCCTGTGGCAGGCATACTCGACACCAACGCCTCTCTATCACGGCACCACTAAGATTATGTCTGCCACTGGAGTCCAACAGGGTGACCCATCCGGCCCTGCTGTCTTCGCACTGGCAACCCATAGCATTGTCAGTGCTGTAACGTGCCCACTGAACACCTGGTACTTAGATGACGGCACGCTGGGTGGGAACGTCGCCGCAGTATGTTCTGACCTCGAACAACTCACTTCGGCGATGGTCAGGATCGGATTGCATGTTAACCCAGCGAAGTGCCAGATCATCCTGCCAGCCAGCGGAGCCCAACAGGAGACCATCGACAAACTTAATCGCGTCATCCCGAGCGCGTCTGTCATCACAGGTCAACAGACCGTCCTCGGGGCGCCTCTGACGGCAGCCGCCATGGAAGCCTCCGCGAGGGAGAAGAGGGAGGACCTCATGCGGATGATTGAAGGGTTAAAGAAACTCGACGCCCACTCTGCGCTCTTTCTTCTCCGCAACTGCCTTTGGCTCCCCAAGCTTCAGTATCTGCTTCGGGCTTCACCCCTTTACCAACATCCTTCGCTCCTGAAGCAGCTCGACGACATCATCAGGGTAGCCATGGAAGAGCTGGTTAACGTTCGATTCAGCGAGGCAAACTGGGAGCAGGCCGTCTTACCTACCGGGCTCGGGGGGCTTGGGCTGAGGAGAGCGGAGGAAGTCGCACTCCCGAGCTTCCTCGCATCGCTCCACAGCTGCCAACAACTGCTGCACATCATCCTGCCAGCAAACTTTGTGAACAGAGTTGCTGACGAACTAAAGCGGGTAGAACATGAGTGGTACGAGAAAGCCGGGGACATGGCAGCTCCTGAAGACGGCGCACGCGGACGACAGAAATCGTGGGACTCTTCCATCGCCGAGCATCAGAGGGACTGCCTCCTCCTCAAAGCGAATCAGTTTGACCGCGCTCGTATCCTCGGTGCTGCCACGCCTGAGAGCGGGGCCTGGCTCAGGGCTCTCCCGTCTGCAAGTCTGGGCACCCATCTGGACAACGAAACCGTCAGAATCGCTGTTGCCCTACGTGTCGGCGCCGATGTCTGCAGCGGCGTCCACACCTGCAGGTGCGGCTCCCCCGCAGACGTCAAGGGACATCACGCCCTCACTTGTCACTTTAGTGCTGGAAGATTGCCACGCCACACAGCACTTAACGACATAGTGAGACGTGCTCTACTCTCCACAGGGGTACCAGCTCAGCTTGAGCCGTACGGCGTCGACCGAGGCGATGGAAAGCGGCCAGACGGTATGACGTTTTATCCATTCTCGCATGGTCGCTGCCTAGTGTGGGATGCGACCTGTGTGAACACCTTCGCAGACTCCAGACTCGGTGACGCTATGCTGAAAGCTGGAGCGGCAGCCAAGAAAGCAGAGAACGAGAAGCGTCGAAAGTATGCTCAGATCGCTCAGCGTTTCAGGTTCGAGCCAATCACCTTTGAAACGGGTGGCGCATGCGGTCTGTTATGTTGTAGCCTAACCCCCGTACTGTATTGCCTGGAGTCGCCCCTGTCTCGCGACCGCCAGCTCCGTCCCTGAGCGCGCCTCTGCCGGCGCATACCCAGAGGGCATTGGCTGGCTCGAGGGACGCCGGGCGGGGTCACGGGCGCCTCAGCGTCAGTTGCGTCCCTATGTCCGGCACAGCAATATATCTGGCACGAGTGTTTACTGTTTCCGCGACCTAGACGAGACGAACCGAAACACAACATGGCGCGGTCGTGTAGTGTTGCGAACAGTGACCGTGTCTGTCATTAGCCTGTGCCGCGTATCATCAGTGCGATGAGTGACCTGGACAGATTGTCCGCCCTGCTGGTTCAGCAGGCGGAACTCTCCGCTCAGCGAGAGGAGCGCCTCGCTGGCATGCTGGAGCGGCTGATGAGCCGTCAGCCTCCTGCTGTGATGGGTCCGGGCGCTGAGGACCCAGGGTCCGCAGCCGCCGCCCGTTCCACAGTCAGGATGCCAGCCTCCACGACCCCAGCTCCGTACCTGACCTCCTCGGCGTCGCTGCGTGACTTCGCCGTATGGAAGGAGAAGCTGCACGGCTACATGATGCTTACCGGAGCCTCCACGCTTCCCGTCGCAGGCCAGCGCGCCGCGCTTCTCAGTCTCCTGGACGAGGACTGGCACCGTGTGATCAGATACGCTCTGGACGTAGCCGACGACGCATCCCTGGCAAATATCGTGTCTGCCATGGAGAAGCATCTGCGGAAGCAGCTCAACGTACTCGTGGACCGTCGTGACTTTTACTCGTGTGCGCAGGAGGCGGGAGAGTGTTTCGATGACTTTTTGTGTGGCGTGAAGGAGATCGCGTCGTTCTGCGCGTTCTGCGAACAGTGCATGGACAATCGGCTCCGCGACCGGGTGGTGTGCGGCGCGCGGGACGAAGAAGCAGTGAGGCGGATGCTAGAGGAGCCCGACATCACCCTTCAGCGTGCTGTCGACATCTGCCACGCGTCTGAGAACGCGCGTGCCACGTGTGCCGACATCCGCGGCCCCGCGGGCCAGTCCGTGGCGCGACTTTCAGCCTACCGGAGAGCTCGCACCAGATCGCGCGACCCGCGATCGCGCGGCCCGCGATCGCGCGACGCATCCGGCCAGTCGCCCGGGCCCGGAGGCCAGTGTCAGCGGTGCGGTCGCGACAAGCACTCTGACGCCGCCACGTGCCGCGCCGCTGGCGCCACGTGCCACACATGTGGCAAGGTCGGACACTATGTGGTGGTGTGTCGTCAGGCCGCCCGCACGGGACCAGCTTCTGCCGCTGCACCGCCCCCGGACCCTGACCGTGGATCTGCAGCGCAGAGAGGACGGTCAGCACAGCACGGACGAAGCGTCCAGCGCGTCATCTCGGACGTGTACATCAGTGGCGTCTGCACCCGTCCAACGCCTACGATCAAGGCTCATCTGTGTCATCCGGCCGGAAACAGCACGCTGCAGTGCACGCCAGATTCCGGAGCTGAGGCGACAGTCATGGGCAGTGACGTCGCTCAGTCCATCGGCATCGACACTTCTCGGCTGAAGGAGGACCTACAGACGAACTTCACCGCCGTGGGACGCCGCCCACTCGACTGCCTCGGAGCGTTCTGTGGAACGCTGAAACTGGGCGGTCGCTCTGTCGACGTCACTGTCTACGTCATCAGAGAGCTGACGGGCATGCTGATCAGCTGGTTCGACTCAGTCGCCCTGGGGATACTGCCAGCCGACTTCCCAGCGCAGATCAAGCACATCACGCCTCCGGCAAAGAAAGTCCAGACGGTGGCGACATCTATACCAGCGACTACAGCGCCCCGTGGCAGCCGCTGACATAGCCGCGACCGCAGCGCCACTCACGGGTAGCGGCCGCGCCCGGAGCACAGCGGCGCAGCCGGCCCCAGCCCGGCGGACACGGAGACGTGCCACCAGCCGGAGGCCTGCCTACATGGTCCAGCGACGCGGATCCGTCTGAAGAGACCGTAGCAGCTCACGCAACCGCGATCGTGGCCCAGTACACGCGCGTCTTCAGTACTGACGGCCCGCTGCGCGAGATGGACGGCGGGATGATGGTGATTGAGCTGCGCGAGGACGCGACTCCAACAGCCGTCACCGCCGCGCGTCCGATCCCGTACGTCTGGAGGGCGGACATCAAGGCCCAGCTCGATGAACTTCAGGCTCGAGGCGTCATCGTACCGGTCGACTACTACACAGAGTGGTGTCATCCGATGGTCGCCGTCGCTAAGCGACCGTCTGGAGTTCGACTGTGCGTCGACCTGACTCGCCTGAATCGCTTCGTGAAGCGGCCAACCTACCCAGTGCGACCACCACACGACGCCGTGGCGGACATCCATGCCGGCAGTCGCTGGATGACTACGCTGGACGCCGCCATGGGGTACTTTCAGGTCCCACTCGCCGAGCACTGTCAAGACCTGACATGCTTCATCACGCCCTGGGGACGCACGAAGTTCCTGAGGGCGCCACAGGGATGTGTGTCTGCCGGCGACGAGTACAATCGCCGCGGCGATCAGGCCCTCGGCGACATCCCCAACACCGTCAAAGTCGTGGACGACTTGTTGGCGTACGATGCCACCTACCGGGAGCATCTGGCGCACGTCATCGCCGTTGTACAACGGTGTGACGAGCGCGGCATCACGCTAAACCCGAAGAAGTTCGTCTTCGCCAGGCACGAAGTCAACTACTGTGGCTACCGCATCACGTCTGACGGCTACACTTCCGACGGGGAGAAGCTGAAAGCCATCGCAGACTTCCCGAGACCTGAGAACATCACTGACCTGCGGTCGTTCATGGGACTAACTAACCAGCTCGGCGGTCTGTCGTCTGAGCTCGCCCACGCCGCTCAGCCGCTCAGAGACCTACTGAAGGTGCGTCACATCTGGTGCTGGACAGCGCAGCACGAGGCGGCCTTCCTGCGGGTCAAGGCGGTACTGGCTGCTCCGCCGGTCATGGCGTTCTTCGACCCGAGTCTGCCGACGATGCTGCAGACGGACGCCGCCCGAACGCGAGGCCTCGGCTTCGCACTACTCCAGCGACACGGCGACACCTGGCGGATGGTGGAGTGTGGCTCGCGATTTCTCACCGACACTGAGTCGCGGTACGCGGTCGTGGAAATCGCGCTGGCAGCCTGCCTGTGGGCATGCCGGAAGTGCCGTAACTACCTCGCCGGACTGCCGTCCTTCACCCTGGTCGTCGATCACCGTCCGCTGGTACCGATCCTGAACCAGAAGCAGCTGAGTGAGATCGAAAACTCCCGGCTGCAGCGGATGCGCGAAAAACTGACTCCGTACTGCTTCACCGCCAGCTGGCAGAAAGGATCCGACCACCAGATACCGGATGCGCTGTCACGCGCTCCGACCAGCGACCCGACCGCCGACGACCTGGCGGCGGAGGACGCTGAGGACCCGCTCCACGCTGCCGTCGTCGCAGCTCTGCATTTGGAGCGGGAAGCAGAGGATGGCGTGCGTCTGGCGCCGCTCGTGGATCCCAGTCTGGAGAAAATCCGAGCCGCCGCCGCCCACGATCCTGAGTACGAAGCTCTGCGAGAGGCCATTCTGCACGGGTTTCCGGAGCACCGGCACGAGGTGCTACCAGCCGTCCGTCCGTACTGGGGCGTGCGCAGCATGCTGGCCCTGGACGACGGCCTCATCGTATACGGCCCTCGGCTGGTGATCCCCGTCAGTCTCCGCCGAGGCGTCCTCACCCGCCTGCACATGTCGCACCAGGGCATCGAGGACGAAGCGCCGCGCTCGCCTCTGCGTATACTGGCCGGGCATCGACCGTGACGTCACCAACGTGGTCTCATCATGCCCGCGCTGCAGGCAGTTGGTGCCCAGTCACGCCAACGAGCCGCTGTGGCGTGAGGATGATCGGCCGAGCCGCGTGTTCGAGTCGGTCTCGGCGGATTATTTCCACGTCGCCGGACAGACGTACCTCGTGTACGCGGACCGACTCTCCGGCTGGCCGTATATCACCATCTGCCCTCGGACTGCATCGGCCGAGCACCTCACCAAAGAGCTGCGGATGCTGTTTTCCCAGACGGGCGTCCCAGTCGTGATCAGAACCGACGGTGGCCCGCAGTTTACGTCGGGCACCCTGCGCCGGTTTCTGGGCCGCTGGGAGGTACGGCACGAGGTGTCATCACCGCGGTATCCGCGGTCCAACGGCCACGCGGAGGCCGCCGTCAAAGCGGTGAAGAAGCTGATTCTCACCGCGTCTTCTCGAGGCCGGCTGGACGATGAGCAGCTGAGCGAGGGACTTCTTGAGCTCCGGAACACGCCGAGAGCCGACGGCAGGTCTCCAGCCCAGGTTCTGTTCGGGCACCCGATTCGGTCGGGTGTGCCAACACACCACCGGGCATTCGCGCCCAAGTGGCAGCGCGCAACAGCAGAGTGCGAGGCCAAGTCCGCCGCGACTCGGGAGCAGGTGGCGCGCTACCACGATGCGTCAGCGCGCCGGCTCTCTAAACTGCAGATCGGCGCCCGTGTAGATCTCCAGGACACCGCCACCGGTCGCTGGGACCGGACAGGTATCATCGTCGGTATCGGCCAACGCCGTACCTACCTAGTCAAGACGGCGAGTGGCCGGGTATACTGGCGGAACCGGCGGTTCCTGCGGCCGTACCGGCCCCTGATCGACACCGGAGCGCCGGCCGCCGCAACCGCCGATCGCCAAACCCTCGGCCGACAGGTAGCTGACGCACCCCGAGCGGCGCCAGCAGCAATGACGTCAGCAGCGGCGCCAGCAGCAGTGACGTCGGCAGCAGCGCCAGCAGCAGCGGCACCGCCGGCGCCACGCCGCAGCTGCCGCTCACGGCGGCCGCCCCAGCGCCTGACAGTTCGTTGGGGCGCCACCACGTACTGCGATTAGTGTTGTCGCCGTCTTTGTTTCGCTGTGCGCGTACTTTGTTAAAAGACGATTTACTCTCTGCAATTAAGCCATCGTCTTGGGGGAGGTGTTATGTTGTAGCCTAACCCCCCGTACTGTATTGCCTGGAGTCGCCCCTGTCTCGCGACCGCCAGCTCCGTCCCTGAGCGCGCCTCTGCCGGCGCATACCCAGAGGGCATTGGCTGGCTCGAGGGACGCCGGGCGGGGTCACGGGCGCCTCAGCGTCAGTTGCGTCCCTATGTCCGGCACAGCAATATATCTGGCACGAGTGTTTACTGTTTCCGCGACCTAGACGAAACGAACCGAAACACAACACGGTCCTACCACCAGATCTTTCATACGAGAACTGGGCGCCCGAATGTCGGCAGTAAGCGGTGATCCCCGAGAGCTGGAGTGGCTCTTACAGCGATTCTCTATCGCGGTGGTGAGGGGCAACGCTGCTTCGATTCTCCTGGACAACCCCGCCGATTCGCCCAAAGCTAAAAAGGCACAGCCAGATGCCGGTTGTGGCTCAAAGAGAACGTGGAAGTCTCGGAGCAGCGAAAAACCACCAACCCCAGCACCGGTGCTGACCGGTCTAAAGAACCTGGACAACACCTGCTACATGAACGCCGTGGTCCAGTGCATCAACCATACGCCCGGTCTTAATGATTTCTTTACCAACAACAGGTACCAGGATTTCATCAACTACGATAGCGAGCCCTCGCGCGGTATGGTGGCGCAAGAGATGGCCACGGCTATCAAAGTCCTCTGGAGTGGCCAAAACAAGTCAGTGGCGCTGCACGACCTAAAGGACGTGATGGGCAGACACCACGCGCGCTTCTGCGGCTCGACACAGCAGGATGCCCATGAGTTCCTCATGTTCCTGCTGGATTCCCTGCACGAGGACTTGAATGAGGCGCACTGCAAACAGCCGCTCAAGGAGCAGGAGAACGACGGTGTGCCGGACGCGCGCGCTGCCAAGGTCGCATGGGAAGACTTCAAGGGCAGCAACCGCTCGTTCATCCTGAACCTTTTCTGGGGCCAGTACAAGTCGACGTTGCGATGCTCGCACTGTGGCAACCATTCGACCAAGTTCGAGACGTTTTCACACCTCTCGGTGCCTATGCCTGCTAGGTCGAGCTGCTGTTCGCTACAGGAGTGCATCGAGCTGTACCTGGCCGGAGACACCATCAGCGGCTGGACGTGTCCAAAGTGCAAGAGCAGCACGGAGGCCACCAAGCGGCTGGACATCTGGCACCTGCCACCAGTGCTCATCATCCACATTAAGAGGTTTTACAGTGATGGCCTCTGGAGGAAAAACCAGTCCAACGTGCAATTCCCGCTGGAAAACCTCGACATGTCACCTTACGTCATCAGCAAGGAGGCGCATTACTGCCACAAGTACCACCTCTACGGCGTGGTGAACCACTTCGGCTCGACAGAGAGCGGCCATTACACTACCTTCTGTAGCGGCGTCAACTCGGGGCGCTGGCACAAGTTCGACGACCAAGAGGTGTACTCGCTAAACAGCAGCGCCGTGCAGAGCTCGGCCGGCTACATCCTCTTCTACTCGGCCAATGATGCTCGAGTGTAGCTAGTGGCGTGTCTGGCTCTGATGTATATGTACCAATGTATATGTATATGTAACATGATGAATATTGACACGACAATGACAAAAAAAAGAAAAAAAAGACCTTTTGATACGTATATTATCCGATATTATGATACTAACTAGTCAACAGTGACTATTTCACTTACAACTTCAATTCACATTGCTTACCTCCCTTGTACCCTACCTGGACTCGCCTATTATCTCACAATCGTTCGTGGAGTACCCTGTGGTGCGTGCTTCATCCGAAAACTGCAGTATGTTATGTCATTGTAGGCCCATGCATCTTAGATTCCTTGCAATAATATGACTCCCTTTCTTCCATTCCTGAGCGCGCCTCTGAAAAAAGATTGTATTCCCTCTCCTGGCCTCATATGTGCATATATCCTGGCCTCATATGTGCATATATCATTATAAGTTAACCGTCTATTGCGCCGTAATCGCTGGCATATCGTCATCACCATGCCAGTTACCCCTCTTTGCATGTACCTGAACACGCCCCTGTAACTCTATATGTAATAAATTATGCAAATAATAGAAGGAGAAGCTATCTTTTACATCTTGATAGCTATAAATGCTCCTTACATTGCTCTATTGGCTTCCCGCCAAGCATTGAATACTTACTGGAACCCCCTCACCCCCCCCCCCTCTTTTTTCCAAGCCCCTGAAACCGCCTCTGCCATGCAATTTGTATGATATTTCATTAACATCAGCTAATTTGTACTTGTTGCAATCACCGTAAACCGATGTAACTCCTTCATACTTGAGGCAGTTAGGAAGAAACCGTGAATATCGCATTTCTGTATTATCGCCAAATGTCGCCGCCGAACCCTCCCAAAACCGTGCCCTGGAACCGCCTCTGTTCAGGTTAAGAACTCAAAATTTTGACTCCAAATGCGGAATTCAATTCTAGGAAAAGTCCTAAAATGGAATGGGTCTGCTCCCAGCCGTTCTGGGGATATCTGCGAAAAACATGAGGGGGAGGGGCGGAATCCGCCCCGTTACAAATAGGGTAAAGCAAAAAATATCACTATTTACAATTGTTGCACAACGCTGCACTTAATTGATTTTGGTGCGTAGTGGTGAGGGGACTCGTAAAGGTCATTGGCTGGAAGAAAACTGAACTGTGAACGATGATATTGGGCGGCTGGGCGCGAATTTCGAAAAACGGACTTCATAGTGTTAATCATATGCGATTGCTCTTTAACATATCAAATTTTACATTAAAAAGACAGTGTCCCTTTAGCACGCGCTGGAGGGGAGGCGAAATCCGCCCCCCCCCCCCCCTCCCTCCGGTTGTTCGAGGATAGCGCAAAAACGGCGGCGAAAAAAATTATGACATGTCATCACAGGTCAGGTCACCAGACCAGGTCACGTGATGACCCCAGCTCCAAAACGTTTGCAGTAGTACCACAGCCAGTTTTGGGCCGATCGGTTTTACTCTTGCAGGATTTCATAAAGTCATAGATACCAACAATTTGTTTATCTCGGATTTATAATACCGGTGACCTAAGGTCAGGTCAATGTCGTGACCGTCAACACTCTTTTGTCAATAACTATCGACATAATGCAGATAGAGAAGATAAAATGGTACCAAGGGTTTGTCTCGTCGAGACGCGTCTCCCAATATGCAACATGACCAACTTGGGTTACCACTTGACCTTGACCTGTCAAATTTATCAGATGACCTAATCTGGTCACCACGAATATGATTCGAAGTTCTTTGACGAGACAAACACGATGGCGATGGCGTAACACCTATTGCTTCATCTGTATTAGGTAAAAGGTTATTTGCGAAAAACTGTTTTGCAAACAAAAATCACCTTTTTGACATTTGATGACCTCTGGAACCCACCCACGCACCCACGCACCCACGCACCCACGCACCCACGCACCCACGCACCCACGCACCCACGCACCCACGCACCCACGCACCCACGCACCCACGCACCCACGCAGCCACATAGCCACATAGCCACATAGCCACACAGCCACACAGCCACACAGCCACATACACAGCCACCCGGACCCGCGCGCGCACACGCACACGCACACGCACACGCACACGCACACGCACACGCACACGCACACGCACACGCACACGCACACGCACACGCACACGCACACGCACACGCACACGCACACGCACACGCACACGCACACGCACACGCACACGCACACGCACACGCACACGCACACGCACACGCACACGCACACGCACACGCACACGCACACGCACACGCACAGCACACACACACACACACACACACACACACACACACACACACATACACACACACACACACACACACACACACACACACACACACACACACACACACACACACACACACACACACACACACACACACACATCGCACAAAATGGCATCAAAAATCGCTGAAAAGCTCCTAACTTCGTGATCCGGTGTGCAACTTCGTGAAGCCCGATTTGAACTTCGTGATGATTGTTTTTGGAACAAATCTAACCACAAACTAGGAATGTGAAGAATAATTGCGCTACAGTGATGAGTGGCGGGTTGTTCGAGCTGCGTTAGATAGCGTGCGTCTGCATAATTTGTGAGAGAGCTCGTTTAGAAGAGTTACTTTTACTTGCACCTGCACCTTTAACACGCGCACTGGAGAGCAGACTTGTCAACGATTCAATGTGAATCGACTACTTTTGATTGAATCATTGTTATTTCAAATGAATCACTCATGAATCGATTCACCTCATGCGCAAACCTGTTGAGTCACTAATTGAATCATTCATACAGAGAAAATGGGCTGATTGAATCATTCATTGCGAGAAAAAAAAATCATTATTTTTGGGTCGAACAGCATTAACAATTAAAAAAAATATGCCAGCGGCCCAGCATTCATCTGTGCCCTGTGGACACCAGGCACTGAACCCTCGCCCTACGGCTGACAGCCCCCCCCCCCCCTGAGGTTTTTCTTGAATAACTTTTTACACACACATGCATCTTGCTGAAATATGCAGTAGCTGAGTTTATAACAATTATACGTATGCTGTAAGAATTTCATTGAAATTGGTGAAATAGTTTGGGAGATAATCATGTTTTGATGACGTAATATTGGTGGAAATAAGATAAATATTGGAAAAATCGTAGAAAGCAGAGTTTTGAAGCAAATTGCAAACGCAATTCAGTAAAGATACAAAATGGCATTCTCTTTAAAATGGCAATCTCGGATTCCCGAAATTTTGCGATTTTGACCCCATTTTTTTTAATTGGAAAAATCACCACAAAATAAAAAAATTTCAAAGATGTTAGAAAAAAACGGAATATATGTGAGAGGACTGAGTATGGACAATACCCAAACCAAATTTAAAAGTAATATCTATATTTTTGACGGAGTGATGGCTCCCTAAGTGTAATAACTCATGACGTCATTTTTTACCAACTTTTTAACTCTTTTTTTTACAAGATACGAACAAATAATTACCTTTTCTGTATTTCTGAGGCAAAACTGGTTTGGGAACATGCCTATTTATTTACATTTACCAACTTCTAATTTTGAGGTTTTCTGACAGCAAAATCGCTGTTCTGGACGTGGTCGATCTTAGGTCATTCACTTGACCTGGAAGGTCACCTGAAACCTACAAATCGCATAGTTGGATTCCTCTCATGACAGGCAACATGCGGTTCTTACCGCATTGCTCTAAGTTGCTTGGTTTGGACGTTAACAGGGGGGCTGTCAGCCCCCCCCCCCCTCCCCTCCGTAGGGCAAAGGTGAAAAAAGCTCCCGTGGGGTGAGGGTTAACCCGCGAGTTACTGGGGTATATTTCATAACGCGACTTACTGGGGGGGGGGGCTATTTTTTGCCCCCCCCCCCCCCCCCCCTCTGATCTCCGGAACTACTGGACCGAATGTAAAAATTCAAACGGCATTCGATAGCCCTGTTAAATTTATCGAGGGAAACATAATATTGTTGACCTCGGGGTCACCGATGACGTCACAGGTCAGGTCAAGTACAAAATGTTTGACCGTGTCAAAAGGTCTCTACGGATGGAATTGTCGCGCAAAATTGCGATATTAAACGCATAAGCCGTTGATAAATCGGTATGATTCGTGTGTCTGACACTTCTAAGTACCTTTCTAAGCTGTGTATGACCTTGGGTCAGGTCAAGATCATCCGAGGTCACGAGGTCAAACTGCAGATTACGGTCATTAGGCGTTGTAACACATGTTTATGGGTTTGTTTTTCGTCTAGAACGCGAAAAATGACCTTAGAACATTGTTTATTCCATATAAATAGAAGTAAAAAGCAAAAATGGAAATGCGTTTTTTGTCATAGTAATGCTGTGATAAGTGGTCGATTTTTGTCATTTAAAGGTCATAACTCGGTCA
This sequence comes from Chirona hameri, assembly GCA_036785665.1. Classification (NCBI taxonomy): domain Eukaryota; kingdom Metazoa; phylum Arthropoda; class Thecostraca; order Balanomorpha; family Balanidae; genus Chirona; species Chirona hameri. The sequence goes on from JAXIVJ010000530.1 coordinate 132,951, forward strand.
TTTTTAAAGATATCGACTTTAAATTTGGTACACATATTCACCGCATACGTCTCGATCACATATATTCCGGTTTTTGGGTAATTCTGATTTTTTTTCTTGAAAATTTTGAGAGAAAAAAAATCTTTGGATTTCTCAAAATTTTGAATAAAAAAACTCAAAAATCTGAGACAGCAGTTTGATAGCCCGGTCTATTGTCAGTAATTTGATTTAATACAATTTAGTTTATCTCAAATATCGTACCTTTGACAGCGTTTTCCGCAAACCATTATTTTGCAACACAAACCGAAGAACATGACGTCACTCTGACGTCATTCCCGGTTGACCTATCATAGCCTTATATTCTTAATTTTGCCAACATGTGTAAAATTGATGTGAGAGAAGTTACTGCAAGTTTAGTGACGATACGGGTGTTCGTTTAGGAGTTTTAGCAAAATAACGGGAGGGGGGGGGGAAATAGCCCCCCCCCCCAGTAACTCGCGGGTTAATGGCCAATTATATCAACTCTGTGTCCTGAGCTGTGGCCTGTAATTAATCTCTGTGTGAAGAAAGCGAGGCTTTGTGTCGAACTCCAGTGAGCACAAGGCCACTGTTCAATCAGCACTTATTATAGAGTGCAGTGGCCTGGTCAAAGTGATTGACCAAACAGTCTGAAACTCACAGGATGTTATCAGGGCATAAGTATCTACAATTTTTTATCCCGAATTTGTCATATCGGTGACCTAAGGTCAGCTCGATTTCGTGACCTCCACATTATAAGTCAATGGGGAAAAATTTAAACATGTATACATCCCTGGGAAATGGATAAATTTGACCAGTTTTCACCATATCTGTGCCAACTACAAAACCCCATGTCACATTTCCCTTAGTATACCTCTACTCAGTACCTCTTACATGACCCCCAGGCAGCCTTGAAATTTGAGCCATTGAATGGAGTTTTTGGGTCCAACAAATTTTGCTCTCTACATATTTGTTCAGGAAATTTGCTCTCTTTTAGCCTGATCTTACTGACATTGTAGTAAAAATATAATTCAATTTTCCTCAGAAGGATTTAATATATATTACAAATCAGGATTTTTACTTTCCAATAAAATAATTAAAACAAAAATGAAAATCTTAACTTGCCTGACAATACAATTGAACTCTCCACCTATGGATTTTTACACTCCGGGACCAGGTCATGAAATAAAAAAATCCAACACTGTGACCCCAGGTCACGTATGGTTTTTCTGCAATAACTCTTTACCAATTCAAGGTAGAGCAATGAGGTTTCATTTTTCACCATTGTATTTTATGACCAAATATATTGAAGAAGAAAACAATTATATGACCAAACATATATTGTTCACCGAATATATTGTTTGATGCGTCTTTACGAGAAAAACACAATGGTTCAATCAATTTTACTCTATCATGCTTCTGTCAAAAGTTATTCCTATAAAAACAATTCGGCGATTTTTACCATGCGTCAAATTCAATAGCATATCATGTGATGAAGAAAAAACCGCTTTAGTGATTCTGATACCTAATTTACTACAACTATTTACCTGAGGTGTGTTTGGCCTAGACATATTTGAACAAATTACATAAGAATAAGAATATACACATACCAAAAGTGATTCATAATATGACGTCACTTGAATACAAAATCCACACTCATTTTAGAATTGAATTACTGCATGTCTCGTCAGCGCCAAATATGCCGATGCAGCGCTGCTACCATATAGCCGTACCTGTTTGTCCAGTTCTCCTGGTCCGGCCCTTCACTGCCCGTGCCATCAACGTTGCTGCAGCCCCGCCGCGCCACCATCACCTCCAGCATCGCCAGGACATACTGGTAGGCCTTTCTTTCCTTCTACTTCACGAGGTCCTGTTTCTTCTCGGCTCGGCTGTACTTGGTGGCGAACCTAAAATGAAATAATCATTATCAGTAGAGTTACAATACAGCACAACGAAGTTATACTACCAAGATTTGTGGCTACATGCATGATTGGTCCATTGTAAATATTTGTGTAACAGTTTTAGTCGTATTTGGGTTGATTCGACAACTGACTGATCTTGTTGGATTGTCTTGTAATAACCCTGTCACAGTGTAACGACCTGATTATGTGAAATATATTAACAGCTGTATGAAGACCATCACACACAGTCCGCCTTCCTAGTTATTTATAATACACAATTTAACCCTTTTAATTTTGATATTTAGCATATTGACTTCCTTTGCCATATATAATTGGCCAATTGACCATTGACATCCTTTGCCATATATAATATATAATGTGATCTCAGGTCAAGGTCAAGTGGTGAAGTGGTCAAGTGGTGTGTGGTGGATGTAAATAAATGTGTGGATGTGCAGTTAAATGCTAATATTGCAGCTACCGGTACGAGCCACCCATCAAAAGGTGTGCCTTTTCAAGACGAGTGTCGACATTGTTTTCAATTGGAAATCCAATGCAAATTGACAAGTTATGGCCAATAATATTTTGAGCTAAACGTCAATTCATCGTAAACGAAAAACAAACTTTGTCCAAATGTAATCGATATATTGCATGAACGCCGACCAGACACTAATCAACAAATGCGTCTTATTGCGAAGCATCTATTGGTAATTTTCAATTGGAAATCGGTTCACAATTGACAGAGGTAATTACTTAAAATTGTAACTACATGCAAACTTTATCCCTAATGTATCGCAGTTACAGGAGAATGTGCTTCTATTGCGGAGAATATTGTAGCTACCAGTACGAGCCACCCATCAAAAGGTGTACCTTTTCAAGACGAGTGTCGGTATTATTTTCAATTGGAAATCCAATGAAAATTGACAAAGTTATGGCCAATAACATTTATAGCTCATCACAAACTTTCCGCAAAACAGGGTAATGCAAGAACAAACATTTGCACAATTTAATCGATATATTGCAGGTACCGCGACCATCCACCCATCAAAACATGCGTACTTTCACGAAGCATCTTTTGGTATTTTTCAATTGGAAATCGGTTCAAAATTAACCAAGTTATTTATTCAAAACCTGAAGTCACATGTATAATAGGGGCATAAATTATGGATGTTTCTCTACCCTATTTTTGCAAAACCTAGTAAGCGCCAAAAGGATGAAACTGAGAAAAACGTAAAAAACTGAATGGCTGCTGGACTAAGGTAACGGCCAGCAACTGTGCTGAAATTTCGATCCAATAATAATATGGGGTATGAATGTAACTCAGAAATAGCATCCAGGACCTGAGATCTTATCTTATCATAAGAAAATGGACATGCTTATTTTGTATGAGCTGGGAAGAGCAAGGAATAACCTAGCATGATCCCTTTCTATGTTTTTCTGTGGCATTTGTGATGAAATTGACCAAGGCCCTATAACAACCGTAATATGCTACGTGACCTGACCCGTGACCTTTGAACTTGGAGGTCAAAATCGAGGTCAAAGGTCACGGGGTCACGGTGACGGACGTTAGATACAGACCCTGTCTATCATATGGGACCACTTTGGAAAGGATCCCGCCATAAATTCAGGACGTTATGCGGTACCCCGTCCTTTGACCTCGAATTTGATTCCCATGGTCAAAGGTAACTGGTCAGGTCACAGTGACGGACGTTAGATATGGACCCTGTCTATCATATGGGACCACTTTGGAAAGGATCCCGCAATAAATTCGATACGTTATGCGGTACCCCGACTTTGACCTCGAATTTGACCCATAAGGTCAAATGTCACGGGTCGGGTTACGGTGACGGACGATATATATGGACCCTGTCTATCATATGGGAGATTTTTGGAAAAGATGCCACACTAAATTCCCCCCCCCCCCCCCCCCCCCCCCAGGGTCAAAGGTAACTGGTCAGGTCACAGTGACGGACGTTAGATATGGACCCTGTCTATCATATGGGACCACTTTGGAAAGGATCCCGCCATAAATTCGGGACGTTATGCGGTACCCCGTCCTTTGACCTCGAATTTGACCTCCAAGGTCAAAGATTACGGGTCGGGTCACGGTGACGAACGTTAGATATGGACTCTGCCTATCATATATCACCACTTTGGAAAAGATCCCGCCATAAATTCGGGACGTTATGCAGTACCCTATCCTTTGACCTCGAATTCAAGTCCCTAGGTCAAAAGTCACGGGTCAGGTCACGGTGACGAACGTTAGATATGGACCCTGTTTATCATATGGGACCTTTTTGGAAAGGATTCAGCCATAAATTCGGGACGCTATGCGGTACCCCGTTCTTTCACATCAAATTTTACCCCAAGGTCAAAGGTCACGGGTCAGGTCACGGTGACGGACGATATATATGGACCCTGTCTATCATATGGGACCTTTTTGGAAAGGATCCCGTAATAAATTCGGGACGTTATGCGGTACCCCGTCCTTTGACCTCGAATTTGACCTCCGAGGTGAAAGGTCTATCATATGGGACCACTTTGGAAAGGATCCCGCCATAAATTCGGGACGTTATGGGGTACCCAGTCCTTTGACCTTGAATTTGACCTTGAAGATGACTGAACAGCAAAATTAAGGTCATATTCGTAATCAGCATACCAGAATTGCACTTGGGCCGAAGTGTGGGCCAAATCTGAATATGTTGCTGAATAAGTCGCTAACTTCACGGACTTCTGCTGGCAGTATTGCTAAAATATAGTATATAACATCCAACAAACTTAAGTTTCATGTACATGCAGCCAGAGTTGTTAAGAAGTGCAAGTTGTTACTGGCAATTATCAAAAGAAGCTTTGCCTGTCTGGATAAGAAAATGGTCACAAGACTGTATAAAGCAATGATACTACCTGTTCTTGAGTATGGAAAGTGTTTGGGGACCATGTTACAAAGGTGACCAAGATGCACTTGAAAAACTGCAGAGAAGAGTAACCAAGATGGTCCAAGGATTGAGCCATGTTTCATACCAAGACAGACTGAGGCAGCTTGATCTTCCTAGTCTTGCATATAGAAGGACTCACAGGGATATGATTACAATATTCAAGCTGATCACTGGGAAGATGAAAGCTGACACTGGTTTGGTGCAGATTGAAAGAGGGCCGCACCAAACAAGGGGCCACTCATTGCAACTGAAGGTTAGAGCTGTGAGACAAGTTAGAAGGAACTACCTGTTGATCAGGGCAGTGAACCATTGCAATAGCCTACCAGAAGGTGTAGTGAGCGCTGAAAATACACCCTTGTTCAAGAGTCAGCTGGAAAAATTCCTAAAAAACCAAAGCACCAGAATGGAATGAATAAAAATCTTGAGTAAGCAATTGGGTACTATCCTTCCAGCATTCCTTGAAATTTCCCACCAGCTTCTTATGCCCAGTACCCAAACCAAACTAGGAGAGGTGGAAGTTACAGGCTGATAGTCTTTTTCCAAGACTACAAGACTACAATGTCTAAACTTTTTGCAGTTGATAGTAAAAAGAAACGGTAAAGGAAAATGTGTGAATACCTTTTTGTGTGGCAGACGGTACCGGCCAAGGCCATTGCTGTGTGCATGTGTTGTGGGACGTGTTGTGGTATATTCGCTGGGATTTATTAATTGTATAGGCAAGTTATCATGGGCCAGGGATGGAGCAGATTTACACTAGATCAAACATGATTTTGCTAATGACCGACCCGACCCGACCTGACCCCCCCCCCGCCCGTCAATAACATTTGGCTGAGGAGCGACATTTGATCTGTCAAATTCTGCCCCCATTTGGGGGAGGGTTTAGACTGCCCCAAATATCTTGTCGCTGTTCCTGCCATGGTTTGCATATTGGAAGCACCGCCTGGCGCCCGCCACTCAGCTGGAAATGTACTTATTTTGCTGGTATGCTGAGTACATTTTCTCAGAAAAATGAGTACATATTTACAGAGTAGTATATTCATGGTAATAACAGATAATGCCAGGGTAGGAATTCAACTTTTTTGTTGGTAGCGGAGTACATTTTCTCAGAAAAATTTAGTATATAATTACAAATAGGATTATATTCATGGCAGTTGCAGATTAGGCTGTATGGTAATAAATGCCCCAAGAGATGATGCCTATGTCCCCTAACTAGTACACAGGCAGTAGTAAACTGAAGAAGTACTTTAGTATGTAAGTGACCAGAAAACCCATCGGTGACCAACAAACCACTAACCTGTTACACGGCGTACAAGACGAATCGAAATGCCTGGATCACGGGCTCGTTATATCTAGTATTTTATTTACCGTGGTTATATCCAGGATAACTAGACAAACTACGGTTATATCTACGGTAGATAAAATCAGGGGGTCCGCTCCGCCTATTTAACATGGGAAAAAGGGCGACAAATATTAGCAACGTCCGCAGCTTCGTCTTGTTCACGCATCTGCTCATGAGCCAGGTTTTGCTGCCAACAGCTTTTTGGCCAATCAGCGTCTGACACTCTCCACGCTCATTGGTCGACGGCTGATGACGAGGATAAGGGTCAGAATAGCCGAACATTATTTGCTTACGTAACGTTAATTGCATGGCGCCGTGCGGAGGGCATGGGTGTCTAGGAGCTTTTCGAGGATTTTTCCTAGTTTGAGAAAAGTTGAGAGTTATACAAATGTATATGTGAAAGGTCAATTAATTCTGATTCGATGAAACGCGACGTATTTACTATTTAGAGACCACACGGGTGCGGGAGAGCTCCTGCCACGTACAGCGCCCTGGCGCGTGCGTTGCCAGGCAACTAGAGTTGCAGAATTCTGGTCCCAGCGTCCCAGCGCTGGGACCAGACCTGGTCACGGCCGTGACTGAAGGGGGGGAGGGTATGGCGGCCATGCCCCTCCCCCCGACAAACTTCTAGACAAACCTGAAATCGGCGCAAAATTGACACATTTCCTGATATAGAACAAAATCAAAGCAACTTTTACTAAGGAAAGTTTGTTTTAAATCAGCTATCAATGCATAAGCAAGCGAAATCCGATGAGTTTTCAGAATTGTGTGAGACTTTTTGGAATCCCCCCCCCCCAAAAAAAACGTTCCCCTCCCCCACCACCACCGTTCTGGATCCGCCAATGGCGGCGCCTGGTGGGCCGGCGTCGGCTGGAGACGCGGTGAGCGGGCGGGATGGTGTGGTGCAGAGACGCGGGCGGGAAGTGTAATTTTAAACAGTTACTTTGAATTGCTTGAATGCATTTGACAATCGACTTATCTAATCAGGTTTTCATGAAACTCGTCAAAAATGATGAGAATATCTATTTTGTGGGTATGCTTTGGCCTTTGCCAAGAACTGTCAGACGTTATCATCGCAAATTGTCAACTGTTATATCAGCAACTTTGTTTTATTTATCAGGTAAGCCTAGTGCAATTTTTCCTTAGCCATAATATGGGCCGCATGATTTAAATTCAGACTATTTGAGTGTTACCACTGTTTGAGTATTGTATGTGGTGGCTGTCCGGTCTGCCATCGTGAGCCAAAGGACGGTTAACTTTGCCGGCCCAAAATGTAAATAGTTTGAGTCCGATGACGATTTTCTCAACGGCATAAGATACATCGTTCAATTTGTGACAGATTGTTATCTTAATTGTAACAATAGGTCGGCAAATGAAGAAATCAGGCGACACACACCGGAGGAACGTGCGCGTTGGCGTTTTACGTACGGCGGTCCGGCCGGAATCGCCGGTCAGTGGAATTTGCCGGCCCATAACTTTAAAAAAAAAATGGGTTGCATTGCGATTTTCACAAAGTCATCCAATACATCGCATAATTTGTGGTATATAGACATCTTAAGTGTAACAATCGGCCGGTAAACGAAGGAACCAAGCGGGGAAAAACGGGGGGAGTACGCGGCGGCCGGAATCACCGGGCAGCAAACTGTTCCGGCCCATAACTTAAAAAGTTTGGGTCGGATTGCAATTTTCGCAACGGCACCCAATACAATGCTTAATTTGTGGTAGATAGACATCTTAAGTTAAAAATCATCCGACAAACAAAGGAACCAAGCGACAAAAAAAGCGGGAGGGGTCTACGCGTTAACCCTACGTAGGCGACCACCCGGCCGGCCGCGAGACCCTCCTTCGCGTCACAGCAACTGCGGGGTCGGTGCAACTAAATTACGAGTTGTCGCCGCTTTTTCGGCCGGAGCGGTCTACCTGGTTTACATAGCCTTGGATAAAATACGGGTTATATCGGGTGCGGCGAGGTAAATCGAATGAATACAGTGGGGTACGGATCAGGGCAATAGAACACAGGGTACTCCAAAGTGTTTTTTTTAGTATATACTATACAAAATATACTACAAAAACTAGAAAACATACCAACAAATCAAGGTCACTACCAGATTTGGAATAATATACCAAATATGGATGCACAACATTAGCGGCAAGTATGGCGTTTGTGTTTCAATCAAGATAATACAGATTTGTACAGCCTTTGCATTCACTCCCGTGCAGCGGCATTCTTCGTCACCGACGGCAGGGTGTTTATTTGTCCGCGTCTCGCTTTATGTTCCAGTTTCTGGTTAGTTAGTAGAATGTAATTTATAATTGAATTATAAGTCTACATAACTAAGCCCCATAGCTGAACATAAGTTCTGAACTGAGCTGTTCACAGACAGAGCTCTCGAGTACCACTCCTCACTGGCTCCACAGCGAGGGAATATGCCAGTCACAATGACTGGTTTCCTGGACTCCTTCAACCTCTGCAGCAGGCTCCGGTACTCTGCTACTATTCTCACACTCTGCCTAGGTCCTATGTCGTTCACCCCCACCTGTAGTATAACTGTCTCCGGGCTACTCCTACCAAGTTCTGCCTCAATGACAGGGCCCATATCAACTACTCTTTGCCTCGGACAATTGGCTAAGCCTGAGCGTGTCGACAATAGCCCAAGCCTGAGCGCGTAGACAATTGGCCAAGCATGAGCGCGTCGACGCTTTTATAAAAGAGGATGAAAAATGAAATAAATCTCTTTTTTGTGTATTTGCGCTGCTTGGGTAAGCCTTTGATGACGATTAAAAATCATAAGTAGTCCTTAGGACTTGTTGAAGCCGGTTTTTGCGATATCATCCGATAGAGGCAGTGTCCCTTTAACTTTGAGTTAAATTGGCCTGTTTTGGGGAGAAATAAAACACCAAGAGCCTCTTCTTTAACCTTATGTTAGGTCATGTGCAAGCCTGGATAGTACAGACATGACTATATAAATTTGACAATGACAGAATTAATGTCGCTGGGTGATACAAAGCACTGCAATATATCCCCCATTCTCCAGGTGTCAACGATTTGGCATTGAATCCATTCCATTCGGTTGCAGGAGTTAAAAAAATCACGAAGTTACCTACCTTCACCCTAGTTAGACCACAACTTAACAATTATATCTTTTCTTATGGGACACCATAACGAGATAACGTTTTTATACCTTAAACTGTTGCAGCTGATGAGCTTCAAACGACTATTTGTCATTTTAACCTTCGCCCTACGGGAGTTTTTTTCACCTTCGCCCCCCCCCTGTTAACTTCCAAACCAACCAACTTAGAGCAATGCGACCAGAACCACCATGTTGCCTGTCATGAAAGGAATCTAACAGTATGCGAGTTTTAGGTTTCAGGTCAACGGGTGACCTTCCAGGTTAAATGAATGACCTCAGATTTACCACGTCCAGAACAGCGATTTTGCTCTTCAGAAAACCTCAAAATTAGAAATTGATCAATGTAAATAAAAAGGATGTTCCTAGCCCCTATTCCCTTAACCCCTATTCCCTGCGGGGCAGATTCTGCCCCTCCCGGTAGTTTTTCACTTGCCGCTTCTAAACCGTTAGGCTTTTCCAAAAATTCTGAAACGTCCTGAAACTTGGAAACTTCGTCCTGAAACTTGGTGACTTTTCCAAAAATTGAATGGCGCGTGTTGTGTCAAAATTTTGACAAAATCGGTCTAGCAGAGGCGGTTCCAGGGTCCTGTTTTCGGGAGGGTGATACGAATGCGGTTTTGCGGCGCATACTTTCTTCGTGGTTTGCAGTGCAATAAATGCGTCAGAAACAATTTCAATGCAATATGCATCATAGATACTGGGATTGTACATATCTGTGGGGCAGAGGCGCACTCAGCATAAAAAATGGGAGGTGATACCCACCATCAAATTAGGTCCAACTTCAAATTAGTAAGATGATAAAAGCGTTATGCGCATGGTGCCCCCCCCCCCCCCCCCCCCCGCCCCCCCCCCCCCCTCCCAAGTTTTTTTTCCTGGATCCGCCTATGCGCAATATATTAAATTTAACAAATTACAGCATATAATGCCCACATGTGACGTTCATGGCGTCCCAAACAATCACGAACAGCAAAAAAAAAATCTTCAGAAAATCCCCCATTTTACATTCCCTGAATACGCCTATAATTTTTTATTTTGTTTTTTATCTTTTGATATATTAAAAAACAGTACATTTAAAGCTCAAAAACGTTTGAGGGATGACAATCGGTCTAGCCACATGGCCGCAATGACTTTTAAAAAAAAACACCCACAATTCTCGCATTTTTTGCCCCCTGACCCCCATTTTTAAACAAAACAAAAATTTCGGGGTTCAGCAAGAGAGATCTTGTCATGACGCATCGAATGGCGTTTTCCATATCAAAATCGACAAGCGGTTCTCGAGATCTCTGGGGGGGGGGGGGGGGGGGGGGGGCAGAATCTGCCTCCCCCACAGGTTAACGTAAGTCTGGCCGCCCGCAGGGAATAGGGTTAAACTTTTGCAGCTGATGAGCTTCAAAGGACTATTTGTCATTTTAACCCTCCCCTACGGGAGCTTTTTTCACCTTCGCCCTACGGGGGGGGGGGGGGCTGACACCCTGTTAACTTACAAACCAAGCAACTTAGAGCAATGCGGTAAGAACCAGCATGTTGCCTGTCATGAGAGGAATCTAACAGTATGCGATTTTTAGGTTTCAGGTTCTCGAGATCTCTGGGGGGGGGGGCAGAATCTGCCTCCCCCACAGGTTAACGTAAGTCTGGCCGCCCGCAGGGAATAGGGTTAAACTTTTGCAGCTGATGAGCTTCAAAGGACTATTTGTCATTTTAACCCTCCCCTACGGGAGCTTTTTTCACCTTCGCCCTACGGGGGGGGGGGGGGGCTGACACCCTGTTAACTTACAAACCAAGCAACTTAGAGCAATGCGGTAAGAACCAGCATGTTGCCTGTCATGAGAGGAATCTAACAGTATGCGATTTTTAGGTTTCAGGTCAACGAGTGACCTTCCAGGTCAAGTGAATGACCTCGGATTTACCACGTCCAGAACAACGATTTTGCTCTTCAGGAAACCTCAAAATTAGAAATTGATAAATGTAAATAAAAGTCATGTTCCTAGACCAATGTTGGCTCATAAATACAGAAAAGGTAATTATTTGTTCGTATCTTGTCAAAAAAAGTCAAAAAAGTTATTTTAAAAAAATGACGTCAGTTCAGTTTCTTCAGTTTCTTACACTTAGGGAACCATCACTCAGTCAAAAATGAAGATATTGCTTTGAAATTTGGTATGGATATTGTCGATACACAGTTCTCTCACATATATTCCGGTTTTTCTAACATCTTTGAATATTTTGATTTTGTAGGGATTTTTCCTATTTGTTTATTTTTTATTTTAGGGGTCAAAAACCCAAAATTTTGAGAATCCGAGAATGCCATTTTAAAGAAAATGCAATGTCTTATCTTTGGTGAATTCCGTTTTCAATTTGCTTTAAAACTCTGTTTTCTACGATTTTTCAAATATTTCTCTCTTTTTTTAACCAACATGACGTCATCAAAACATGATTATCTCCCAAACTACGTAACCAATTTCAATTAATTTTTTACACCATACGTATAATTGTTGTCAACTCAGCTACCGAAAATGTCAGCAAGATGCGCCGCATGTGTAAAAAGTTATTCAATAAAAACCTCAGGGGGAGGCCTGTCAGGCCCCCCCCCCTCCCCCCGTAGGGCGAGGGTTAATTTTGTCAATACAAGATTATGACACTGTTAAATGGGCAATTCCAGGACAAATCACCAAGGTAAGGGTGAAAATGTATACCACACCCCCTCCGATTTCGCTTTAAAGTGGTGTATGGGGTTATTGTGGGCGCTTATTTCGATTCTTGAATATGTATTGTCGTCAGGTTACGGGGTCATAATATATAGGTTAGCGAAAATGCAGGTCAAGGTCAAACATTCAACTACGTTCGTAATTGTATCTCCAGGATAAAAATACACATCAGGGCAAAACTATATATCATTAGAGTGGGGAATAAACAAATAATATGATGACATAAAACGTTACCCCCTAAAATAAAAATTTGACAATTTAATCTGACGGCCTTTAAGTCAAGTCAAGGCCCGCTTGCGCGCCAGGCGGCGCGCCATGTTTGCCCGCTTCGATATTTTTTTATTTACACAAAAGTTTGTTCCTTCAGTTGGTAACATGCATGCAAAATTTTGCGTGGCAACTGATGGGGGGTCAACATGGGGGGTCAACAGGGGTCTTAACCCGCCATTGACGGGGGGGGGCGTTTAACGCCCCCTGATTATTTTGCGTAATACCTCAACAACTAAAAACACTATCAACGTGAAAATTCGGGTACTTTCTTCTGCATCGATTTGATGTCTTCTGTGGAAAAAAATAACAGCAACTTCGTCGATTTTTTTCTTTCTCTCGAGTTATAGCGAAATTAGTGACGTCACAACACACGAGTTTTACACCAAAATCAGCTAAAAGTTAACAGACCGTACAAATGCCTTATGTTAAGCAAAATGAAACCAAAAACGTTAAAAGATAGCAAATAGTAATGGCTTCAACATGACTATCTCGGATTTGTGGAAATTTGGGGTTTTGAGCCCCCAAAATAAAAATAAAAATTGGGGGAAAATGCCCACAATTTTTTTATTTCTCAAAGATATTCAAAAACCCGGAATACATGCGCCAGAACCACATATGGGCAGCTAATGTTAGAATTATATCATTTTTGACTGACTGGCATATAATGTATGGGTAAATCATAACGTCATATTTTGAAATTGTTTTTTTGTGCTTTTATTGACCAGATACGGACAAATAAATGCCAGAATTGTATTTCTGAGACAAAACTGATCTAGACACATGCCTTTTTCATTTAGATTTATCATTTTCAAATTTTGACCTTCAGTGACGTGAGCTTGACCTAAACTTGACACTACCTTCACGTAAATGACGTCAGGTGGTAAAATGACTATCACTGTCGAATTCCATGTGGAAAATAGCACATAAAACATGTGTTGCATGATTTTCTTAGATATTTTGCACATAGTGACCTTTTGTGACCTGACATTGACCTTGACTTTTGCCAACAATCTCACTTTAGCTCATGTTTATCATACCCTTGGCAGCACTTAGTCCTGGAATTGCCCAAATATAACTATACGGTAATTCGGTTCATGCCTTTCACATTGTAAAGATTTTGCGAATCCTCTGTTGCATATGCGATATGCATGATATTTCGTTTTCCTTATTTTCTAATGATATATTGCTGCAGCCACGTAATATTAATACACAAGCAAACAACTCATTCACTAAAGATAAATGTTGTCCATTTGAGACCTCACAGCAACTATCTGTTCCCCAGGTGGAGGCATGCTTCACTGTGTCCACTGCGACTATGCGTGTCTGGGACAGGATCGTCTGGACAATCACGTGAAGCAGCGTCACAGCCACATCGGCAGGGACGGCAAGTACAAGTGTGAGTGGTGCGAGTACTCCACAGAAAAAGTAACCGACATGAGACGCCATCGCTTGACACACACGGGAGAGCGGCCGCACCGCTGTGGTGACTGCGGCAAGGCGTTTACTCAGCGGGGTACTCTGATGCGTCACTGCCGTGTACACAGCGGTCAAAGGCCGTACGGATGTGACGTCTGCGGCAAGGCGTTAATTCACGTCAGTCATCTGGTGAGACACGAACGTATCCACACCGGGGAGATGGTACGCCAGTGTGAGCAGTGTGGCGCCACGTTTAACGTGACGTCTAATTACATCACAGATATGAAGTGTCACAATGGCGTGAAGGCGTACCAGTGCCATGTTTGCTCGGCCCGGTTCGTTACACGGGGAGGGCTCACCGCACACATGCAGACTCACACGGGGGAGCGGCCGTACGACTGCTCCTCCTGCTCGGCCCGGTTGTTAACACGGACAGACCTCACCAGACACATGCGGACTCACACGGGGGAGCGGCTGTACGGCTGCCCCTTCTGTCCGGCCCGGTTCCCGGATCACTCGTCCATGAATGGGCACGTCACCTGCCACCACACACACGACTACAAACACAGGTGTGACCGGTGTAGCAAAGGCTGTCTTACACCCGGTAAACTGCATAAGCATGTAGACAAGTGCTTGGCTGTCAACTGATGTACACAATAACGTGATGCGGATTGGCCTATTGAGACACCGACAGTATTAATTATTGCCTGCTGTAACATGACTTTAATGTAGAGTTTATTGTTTGCGTCCAACTGTTTGGTCACCAGCTCGGTCCAATAGCTGCGCATACTCTGTGACCGATGTGTACTGATATATTATTGAGACGTCGGGCTATACAATCAACTTAGCCCCGTATCTGCAATGTATATGCGTGATTAGAATGTGAACTTCGATGAATTGCTGTTGGTGTGTTTAAATACATATTCAGCTGGTGAACGCGTAATTATCTCTGTCACCGGCAATATCGCATTACGAATATTGATATACAGATTGCCAAGGTACAATACTGACACATATACCGTGTGGGCGGACTGAGTAAGGATGGGGAAGTGTTCCATTACCTTCATCAAAGCACAACATACATAGGTACACCATTGCTGTGTCTCGGTATATATCCCTGTGTATGGTTTCAGCCAGGTGTACCAGATCCAGTACTGGTCAGGTGGCTGATGGCCATATGCTGTGCTGTGTTAGGAGTATGTAGACCAACTAGGTCAGGGACGGTCCAGACTGTCCGACAGCCGGCCTATGACAAACATTCAGCTGTCACATATTGTACACATGCACACGCATTGCCTGGTGGGACGGAACTGAAGGTTATTATTAATTTATTCGTCTCGAACAGAGGAAAACCGGCGAGAGAGAAAACAACTGCATACATTGAAAATATGAAACAGTCAGATTGCCAATCATCTTAATTGGTGACCAATTTGGTATTTTTTTCGACTTGCTTCGTGTGATCTGGCGTGCGTATATGACAGGGTCAGTGGAAAGCTCTTGACGTTGGACCGGTTTCGCGGCCAAAACCAGTCCAAAATCAGTGTTTTTGTTTCACTGCAAAAAAGCGATCCGGATCAGTTTTTCATAAGGAATTCGAATCTGGAGTAAAAATAGTATGGCATCTATTTTTGTTTGCATCCCGTGAAGCACGGGTTGGAAGCACGGGATGCACGGGATGCACGGGTTGCATCCCGTGCATCTTCGCGTCACTCGCGTCTGCGTGCGGTTGCCTTGTAAAAGAACCCACAGTTTTTACAAAACGCGTTAAATCGGCAGGAAAACCAATAGGATCTGTAGACAGGATGTTCAGGTACAATAGCTATTGGTTTTCTAGTCGATGTAGGCCTTTTAACCCGCGCCGTGCCGGTGCTCGGCGCCACCTTCGCCGTGCCGGGGGGGGGGGGGTTTAGACCCCCTCTACCTCGAAAAATAAAACGGCTAGAAAGACGTGGAAAAGGGCGTTCGAAAGCTCTCGACAAGCACACTCGAAAGTACTTCCTATAGTTTTCCCCTTAAGCCAATATTGTGGTCACCAGAGGTCATCAAAGGTCAAATTTTCCAGTTTTAGGACTTCGTTCCAGAAACCCCCAAATATTACAGGAACTATGGTAGATAGGAACAAACGGAATAGAGCAATGGAAAGCTATTGACACATGCAATCGACAAGGTGTCCTCAGAATTTAGCTCAGGTCAATAGTTTAGGCTCCATAGCTCATGCATTGTCAAAAAGTCACATTTTTACAGAACAGTTTTCACGAATAGGTTTTTACCTAATAACGACAAGGAAATAATTGTGATGCCATCGTGTTTGTCTTGTCAAGGCGCTTCGACTCATATTAGTGTTGACCAGGTTAGGTCAACTTAAAAATTGACCTCATGTCAAGGTCAAGTGGTGACCCAAGTAGGTCATGGTGCATATGGAAAGGCGTGCCTCGACGAGAAAAACACAGTGGTGTCGGTTTCACTTCTCTATCGTCATTATGTCGGTAGTTATTGACATACAACTGTTGGTGACCTCGGATGACATCGACTGACCCTGTAGGGGTTACTGAACACAAATGGCACCTAGGTCATCAAACACGTCCTATAATAGCATGATCCAGCAGGAATTATACTGGTATCTTGGGTATCCTCGGAATAGGAAGCATTTGAATATTTCTCCATTGACTTATAATGGGGAGGTCACGAAATTGACCCGACCTTAGGTTGCTGATTTGAAAAATACGAGATAAACGAATTGTAGATATATATTGCCTTATGCAATCCTGTAAGTGTAAAACCTATCATACACAAACTTTGACTGTGGTACCACAAGTTTTTTTTTTGGGGGGGGGGGGGGTGGGGTCACGTGATCTGATCTGGTGACCTCACCTGAGATGACCAGAGGTATTTTTTCACATAATGTGCACAATTAATGCCCGAACAGCTGTGCAAAAAACGGCGGGGCTGCGCGCGGCCGTTTTTTACGCTATCCTAGAAAAACCTGAGGGAGGGGGTCTAAACACCCACCCCCTCCGGCACGGCACGGGTTTGCCCGCGCACTGCACGGGTTAACCCGCGCACTGCAGGGGGTTTGCGCCGAACACGAAATGCAGGGGGGGGGGGATTTCTGCCCCCCCCCCCGCAATGATATCTCTAACTACGCTACGTAGCGATAAGTGGACAACGGCGTTTGATAGCCTGATACAAGTTTTATCGAAAGTATATCAGTATTTTTAGGTCAGGTCAAAATTGAGGTCACCAGAGGGTATCAAAGGTCAAATTTTCCATTTTTCCCCTGTTTTAGGACTTCGCTCCAGAAATTCCCATATATCTCGAAAACTATGCTGGCTAGAAACAAACGGAAAAAAGCGATCGCCAGTCAATTAAATTTGCAATCGACAGGGTGTCCTCAAATTTGATCTCGGGTCAATATTTGAGGCTCCAGAGTAGAGATGCAAAAATTTCCCAAAAACAGGAACCGGCCCCGCACCGCCACCGCTCATACATGAGTTGGGACCGGCATCAAGGCCGGCCACATGTGGCAGCACCCGCCAGGCCCGGCACGCGGCAGCTCAAGCTAGGAATCTGCATGTATACTTCATTCTACACTTAAAATCTTTTAGCAGGAATATTTATAGTTTGCAATGTGCATTTTGCACCATTTTAACACACACCACATTGAAACGCCAATGGATAATGGATATATATGGACCATGGAGTAAAGAAATCACACACAAGTCAGAACTTGAGATAAATAATCAACAACAGACTAACAGGAAATTCAAACAGGTCAAGGTGAGAGACTTCTTTCATCTTTGGTGGTTTGCAAAAATAAAAAAAACAAAAATAAGACGCATGATAGATATATAGATCATGCAAGTCCAAACGAGCAGCTTAAAAGTATGTAATAAGTATGCATTCATCACTCAACATCACACAATGCAATGTTTGGGTTGTAATTGTAATAGCTTCTACAAACAATGTTGAGGTTAGAGGTACTACAACCTACTTACTTATTTGATCAATGTTGACATGGATTAGTAAATACTAAATATACTTCACAGGATAATGGGGAAAAGGCAAGTTTTCCTGGACATTTAAGTATGACAAACGTACTAAAAACATTGGGAGTGACAATCATATCTTGAATGATAAAAGTAAAATAATCAACCTGTTTTAAATTACAGAGTATCCTCGGTTTTCTCACTATTCAAGCCAATATATCTATAACTAACATCCAAGCCAGTCACACACAGAGCCACTCTTATACGGCCTTGTCACATATTTATACAGCCTTGGGCAGTGGGCACAGATAAACAAAGCTTGAGCTACTTCACTGCCAAAGCCCAACACGTCCTCGAAGGTTTTTAGTACGAATACCTACTAAGAGGGGAAACGTTTTTTAGTACGGATTATTACTAAACGTTGCGAAGTTTAGTATCATTTCGTACTAATCAAGGGTTTAGTATCATTTCGTACTAATCAATGCATGCGCTCGTTAGCGATGGAAGGCCGGAAAAAGTGAATTTAGTGACGTAAGTAAATTCATGATTCTGAGGAATCAGAATGGGTTGGATCAGGATGCATTTGAGTATTTTATCTACCGTGGTTGGATGTGTTGAGACTTCAGTGATTTGCCGTTAGTTATAGTTATCTTGGCCATGACCGCCATTTCTGTAGCGTCTTTGGTCAGGGACGGTTGCATATAGGCAGCGTTTTGAGTTACCTTCAAGTGTGACACCATTGGCCGACTAATACCGTTATTTGTACCTAAGTGATTTTTGTGTAGCACTACTACATTGCTGTTTTAACAGACACTCAAGACGTTGTGTTAGTACTCAGTGTTCACAAATGGGTGCAAAATGGGTGGGGGGGGGGGGGTGGACTGGACAATGGGTTTGGGGAGGGAGGGCCAAATCCAGCGGCATATTTCCAAAAGGTTGTTGAGCGGGGGTAGCAGGCCGTCAGCGAAAAAGTTGTTGACGGGGTAGGCAGGGGCGTCAGCCAGCACATTTCTCGGAGTGGTGGGTCGGCTGAAATGACAGCAAAAATGTACTCCCATGTGAATGCCTTTGCACATTTTTAATGTGGTTTTCATGTTATAGTAGGTACTTGTTATTAAAGGAAATAGTTTACCTTTTGAAATGTTTATCCAACACGATTTGATTATATTTTTAATACAATTTCTTTTATATTGTCAAAACTGGCCTTATATCGGCCTATTCAGGACAGAAGGCCGTAAATTTGTATTGTTTATCAAAACTATATGCATACTCTCTGAGTTAGTCAGCTGACGTCACGTGAATGTAAAAAATGGTTCAGCCAATCAGATTCAAAAGTAGTCATGTGAAGATAGATTCGCATTGGAGATGTGCCAACCGGCGGTAGGCGATTCGGTTGCTAGCACCAGCTGCAAGCTGATTGGCTGATGGTATAGCCTCTGCCCGGGCTAGAACCAGTACAACATTCTTTCGCCAGCACCGCATTCCTTCGCCCAAAACTCAAATATATTTGGCTGGAGAGTCTTCAGTAAAGAAAACTTGCAGGTAGGGGTTTCCCAACACGGGCTACAAATCTGCTACCTCAGATTAAACTAATGTTGAAGGTGAACTATTTCCTTTAAGCCAAGTGGCAATTTTTTTACAGGTTTGCATGATAAAACCCAGAAATCTGGGCGGTGGGCCTTGTAGAGGATAAGAAGCTAAACATGTTATTTGTTCAATTCACTGGACACCATTGCAACAAACTGAAGATGATGACGATGGCCATCGATGTGACAGCGCAAGGCAGCGTTACAATTTTGATTTTAGGTTGTGGAAACCAACATTTTAATATTGGAACTAGACTGTGATTGGAGCCAAGCTGAAGGCTGAAAAGTAGCCCCTATTCCTGGTTGCTTATCTCTATATGATGAACAAATAATGAAATAATGTAGTTTTTCATTACATATTCTCAGATAGTAAATATCGATGACCGGTGGCAGACAGCGCTCAATAGTACATATGATAATAATAACTTGATGTACATATGTACCAAACTGTAACAAACAGCTGGTAACAGTACACATGGTTTGAAAGCAAGAGGCAGAACAACGTTTCTGCACATAAATGGTCCCTGTGGATCTGGAGGAGCCTGGGGTGATATGGTTTGGGGAGATGGTCCTGGCCTGGCGGCGACGAGAACCTCCCGCCCCGCGCGGCCACTCAGTACTTACACACTTCCATGATTATCATGATCATTGATCACACAGCACACGAGTACAACTGAAACGCAACAGCACCGGGGTCTGTCACCGCAGGGCACCATCCATGGCATTACAACCCTGGTCCGCTGCTACCCGGCGGCACGACTGCTCCACTGCAGCCCAGCGGCAGGTCCGGCACCACCAGTGCTGCGAGCATAACTCGCAGGAACACTGGTCTGATGCCGTGACGTTGGCCGTTCCGCTGCAGCACACCACGTCGCTACCCAGCTGCACGTCCGGCACGTCCGGCACCACCAGTGCTGCGAGCATCACTCGCCCGCACTGGTGAGATGCCGTGACGTCGGCCGCTCCGCTGCTGCACAGCGGCACTACAGCTCCACCGCTCCGCTGATGCACAGCGGAACTACAGCTCCGCTGCTCCGCTGCTGCACAGCCGCACTACAGCTCCACCGCTCCGCTGCTGCACATCGGCACTACAGCTCCGCTGCTCCGCTGCTGCACTACAGCTCCACCGCTCCGCTGATGCACAGCGGCACTACAGCTCCGCTCCTGCACTACAGCTCCGGCACTACAGCCCCGCTGCTCCGCTGCTGCACTACAGCTCCACCGCTCCGCTGATGCACAGCGGCACTACAGCTCCGCTGCTGCACTACAGCTCCGCTGCTCCGCTGCTGCACAGCGGCACTACAGCTCCGCTACTCCGTTGCTGCACAGCGGCACTACAGCTCCGCTGCTCCGCTGCTGCACTACAGCTCCACCGCTCCGCTGCTACACAGCAGCACTACAGCTCCGCTGCTCCGCTGCTGCACAGCGGCACAACAGCTCCGCTGCTCCACAGCTCCAACTCAGCCGTCTCAGCTCCAACTCTGCTGTCTCAGCTCCACTTCCTCAGCTCTGCTGTCTCAGCTCCACTTCCTCAGCTCTGCTGTCTCAGCTCCGCTGTTCTCAGCTCTGCTGTTCTCAGCTCTGCTGTTCTCAGCTCTGCTGTTCTCATCTCTGCTGTTCTCAGCTCTGCTGTTCTCAGCTCTGCTGTTCTCAGCTCTGCTGTTCTCAGCTCTGCTGTTCTCAGCTCTGCTGTTCTCAGCTCTGCTGTTCTCAGCTCTGCTGTTCTCAGCTCTGCTGTTCTCAGCTCTGCTGTTCTCAGCTCTGCTGTTCTCAGCTCTGCTGTTCTCAGCTCTGCTGTTCTCAGCTCTGCTGTTCTCAGCTCTGCTGTTCTCAGCTCTGCTATTCTCAGCTCTGCTGTTCTCAGCTCTGCTGTTCTCAGCTCTGCTGTTCTCAGCCCTGCTGTTCTCAGCTCTGCTGTTCTCAGCTCTGCTGTTCTCAGCTCTGCTGTTCTCAGCTCTTGTTCTCAGCTCTGTTGTTCTCAGCTCTGCTGTTCTCAGCTCTGCTGTTCTCAGCTCTGCTGTTCTCAGCTCTGCTGTTCTCAGCTCTGCTGTTCTCAGCTCTGCTGTTCTCAGCTCTGCTGTTCTCAGCTCTGCTGTTCTCAGCTCTGCTGTTCTCAGCTCTGCTGTTCTCAGCTCTGCTGTTCTCAGCTCTGCTGTTCTCAGCTCTGCTGTTCTCAGCTCTGCTATTCTCAGCTCTGCTGTTCTCAGCTCTGCTGTTCTCCACCGCAGCGCACCACCTCCGCCAGACCAACACGCATGCATTCCTCCTGCAGCCTGACCGACATTCGGCGCTCTGTAGCCTGGCACATGTACACGGGCACACACACTCACTCAGCGCCCTTCGTCTGTCCATCGGCGCCTCCCGAACCGCGCACATGGAGGTGGGCAGCGATACTCTCCGCTCCCCCACACGCACACACACCTGGCTAGCCTCGGCTCGGCTCCGGCGGGAGCCACCGCTCCGCTTGGTCACCGCAGGCCATCACTGCCTCCGGCCATCGTCTCATCACCTTCGGTCCTCCCTCCCGACCACCTCCAATCGCCCACCGATGAAGCTTGGTGCCACCTCCTCCCCGCAGGTCCTAGTTTCTCCTTCTTCTTCCCGTCCTCCGCCCCGACGCGTTGCCGTCTTCTCCACCACACAGCACGTCCTCTTCTCCTTCATTCGACAGCAGCGGGTCCAGCTGCAGGATCACCAGGTCCGAGGTGCACGACGACGACAGCGCGCTGTACGCGCCGTCCCAGACGTCGCCCTCCGATTCGCAGCTCGACTCCAGAGTCATGCCACGCTGCTCCGGTTACCACTGCGGTCGTCGAGTCTGGCTGGAGCGGCGGTCCCTGCACACCGGTTCCGTACGTTGCCTCAATGGTGCCGAAATAGCTTGTAGCAATGTAACACTCAACAGAAAACACAACCGATGTATTCGGACAAACGCCCACGTCCACGCAGTGTCGCTGCCCCAGCCAGGCTGCCCGTCGTCCGCATTGACGGCGCTGTCATCGCATTGACAGGCGGCGGCTGGCAGCCAGATGTGATCCACTCGGCCCAGGTCCCCGACCCAGCACGGCAGCCGCACTGCCATCACTGCCATACGTGAGAGCAGGGCTGCTCTGACGTCATTGTGTTTATGGCTCTATAAACGCAATGACCCCCGACGCGTGCGCTAACGAGCGCACCGACACGCTCGCCACAGATGACCACCTTCACGCTGGACCCCAAGAAGAGTGGCGGCAAGGTCAAGTCCGTGCTCCACTTCCGCGGTCAGCCCCTCGGGTACGAGGAACACCCCACCTTCCTCGGGCTGAAGTTGGACTGCCAACTGACCTTCGCCGCACATCGAGGCGCTCAAGAAGAAGATCGCGGGGAGAAGCTACGGAAGCCACCGCCGCACCCTCCGCGACGACTACCAGAGCTACGTCCGCTCCATCTTCGACTATGGCGCAGCGATATTTTTCACCCACGCGGCCCCAGCGGTGCGGGAGCGTTTGGAGGTTGAACAGCGGAAGTGTGCGCAACTGATCACCGGCTGCATCAAGCTCACCGACAGGGAGACCCTGACAGCGGAAGCAGACCTGCCCCCGCTGTCAGTGCGGTCCAAAGAACTTGCGGCCGGCGAGTATGCGTGCCTCACCCGCCTCCCACCGGGCAACCCTGCCCGCGAACTCTTGACGAAGACACCGAACCCGAGACTCCGCTACCGCGCTTACGAAGCGTGGAGACGTGCGACCTCGGTTGCCGAAGAGGCTGGCACATCGCCACTGCTGCCGGCGGACGAGGATGCCATATTTCCGCACAAACCGTGCCTGCGTCGAATCGGGGCGTGGGCCTGCGACACTGCGGGGCTGGACGGCCTCCCGAGGGAGCCCCTGGCGCTATTCCAGGGCGACCCGCCCTGGTGCAACCGTTGAGGCGACGTCCGCTTCGTACTCGAACTGCCGCGGCCCACAAGGAAAACGGACCCACCGGACAAGAGGAAGGCGGCGGTACTGGAGGCCTTGGCCCTCGTCCCCGCTCCGGACTGCACCATTTGGTCAGACGGATCTGCCAAGGAAGGAACCATCCATGGCAGAGGCACTCCGCTCCCTCCACGAGTTGCCGGCCCCTTCCAGCTCCTTGATACAGAGCGTGATGTGGTGTCCAGACTCCCTGCCCGGTCTCCATCTCCTCAGCCGCGGCCCGGACACCCAACAGATGGCCCTTGTCCAAAGCGTCAGGAGCCTGCTCGACGCACTGGTTCACGGAGGCAAGGCCATCACGCTTCACTGGATACCGGGCCACGCTGACCTCGCCGGTAACGAGGCAGCCGACCGCCTCGCCAACCAAGCGGCCGACGACTGCGACAAGAGTGAGGCGCCCATCGATCTCTCCAGTGCCCGGACAGCCATCCGACGCTGGACGAAGGGCCTCGCCGAAACGCGGTCGCGTCGGCACCCTCACCGGTCACCGACGCATGGTCACGACGAGCTCGACCGGTGAGGACAATTCTCCGTCTCCCAGCTGCGTACCGGCTACTGCCGACTGGTGCGAGCCACACTGCACCGCCTGGGCCTGGTCGGGACCCGACCTGCCAGGCGTACGGGGAAGAGGCAGAGGACGTGGGGCACCTGCTGGTCAGATGCCCTGCTCACGATTCAGCCCGGAGCCGGTTCTGTGGGCACCTGCCGACCCTGGAGGAGGTGCTTTCGGGGCCGGCCCACCACATCGTGGAATACCTGCGGAGGGTGGGCGGGTCACTGCGCCGGTCGACCCGTCCCCGTCAGCCGCGGCATTGTAACATTGTATTTTGGATAAATTCGTAAATAGTCATGCTTTATGTTAGGAGGTATGGGCATGTTGCATGGAAAATAGTATGTAAACTTAAAAGGGACTGAGCAGGTGCACTCATCGATGGCCTAAAGGTAGTGCGTCATGCATGTTTATTGTTTTGTAATTGCATGTTGTCCATTGTATTCGCTGCGCGAATTTGCTTTTTAACCCTCGCTACTTTTACAATATTCCTCTTGAAAACACAGTTTCTTATAACCAGTTTGATTTCACCCGTCCTTACACAGACCATGATGCACTAATTGCGCCAGCTTATGGCTCCGAATCGGACGTGTACTATGCTGTCCGTCGGTGTCATTGGTAGGAGCTTGTTACTTGCAACGCACCGTTATCCTATCCTGTATTCACGTTCTGGTATTTTCTCCCTGTAAGGTCCAGGATCCCATCCTACCTGAATCCTGAAGCACTGTGCGTCGTCCAAACATCTTTGGAGATGATCTACGACTTGGCACAAGAGCTCGCACGAAACGAGGCCGAGCTGAAGTGAAGTAGTGCTGCCGAGAAGGTGCTCCGCCGTCGGCTCCAGCAGACCTGCAGCAGGGCTAAGCAGCGCGCGAAGAGGCTCCAGGAGCAGAACAAGGCGCTGCGCACCCGAAATGCCGCTTTCCAGGCGGCCTCCTCGCAAGCGAGTGCCCTCGCCGCCCGCGGCCCTCTGACTGCCGCCCAGCGCCGGGCCCTGGCCACGGGCAACCGTGTCCGCTGGCCCGACCAGGACGTCGGAAGATCCCTGGGTCTGCGCGTCCTCTCGCGACGGGCGTACTTGTATGTCAAGGAGTCAATGAAAGTCCCTTTACCGTCTTTCAGCACCTTGTCGCAGTGGATCCATCCATTATTTCCACATGGTTCCAGGGATGATGGATTCCGCGATGTGGGTGCTTGAAGCGACCGTAACTGATCTCAGCGACATGGAGATGCTGTGTGTGATCGCGTTCGACGAGCTCAGTCTCGACAGCAGGGTTTGCTACGACCAGGGCCGTGATGTAGTGCTAGAAGCATCCAAGATGCAGCTCGTCATGGTTCGAGGTCTGACCGCTGCGTGGAAGCAGCCCATCTGGTACGATTTCGACCGGCCCATGACCTTGTCTGCTTCGAGCCATCATCTCTCGAATGTAGACCAGCGGCCTGAGAGTGACTGCCGCTGTGAGCGACATGGCCACCAGTAACGAGCGGCTGTGGGCCGGGCTGGGAGTCACCAGCGCTTTCACAAACCCAGCGGACCCAACATGGTATGTGTTTTAGTACAGATACAGCTAACGAATCGATTAGTTTGATTTATTTTTAGTACTCACCTTGAATGGACGCAATGTTCGTCTCATATCGGATAAAGAACAATAGTATACCCGTGCTTTAATTCATTGGGCTGCACTTTTAACCAATAGGTTTTAGTCGGGTCGTTTCTTTTATTTGCAGTTTATTCGTGGAGCGAAGAAATCGCGTCTCTTTTTCTCATTTTCGCCATTTTTACTTTACCTTTGTATTGCTGCGGATGCCTATTGCCGTTGATTAATAATAATTGCCTTTAGAATGTTGATGCCCCTATAGTTGTTGCAGCATTTCATCATCTGTAACCATTCCATTTAAACTTATTTTTACTTTTCAGGTGCATATGGGTGTTCGCTGACACCCCACATCTCCTAAAACTCATCCGGGCACACGTGCTGACTGGCCGTCTCCAGCTCCCCGACGGTACTGTTCTCGATACCGGCCTGTTTGAGGAGGTTTGGAGGCTGGACCACTCGGCCGGCAGCGGCCGAGTGGACATACCGGTCGTTTTGTTTCAATCTGTTCAACGTTGAATACTTCTCGTTGAATTACCTCTCAATAAATCGCATACACTAAATACGTCGTCGTAAGGGGCCAAGTTAAACCGCCGAATGCATCATGGGTTTCTTAAATGTTTATTGATTAATTACAGAAAAACGGCTCAGATAAATGTGTCATGTGTGCATTGTAATGTAAATGTATGTTGAATGTGTGTTGAAAATTCATGTGGAAAGCACCCAATTTATTTTATATATATAAATAGTCGAGAACACTAAATAGGTCGCCGTCCGGGGCCAAACTAAACTGCCGATTTCAATGCACTTTTTGTCAAATGCTTGTTGATTGTTCATAAAAGTTTGGTATATATTCGCAAAAGATCGAGTACAGGAAACATATGACATACCTTCATGATAAATAACGATGCGTAGGCAGGCTAATTTTAGCTCGGACATTGAATTCGCTGCCAAGTACTTGCTGAGTACCGACCGTTATAAGCGTAGAACGCTTAGCAACTTTAACTTGAAATAACTTCCGCTAGGGGCATTTTTATGTAAATGTGATAGGATTTACTTATAAGTTGAGTGCTTCTTCCCATTCCAAGTGCTAACTCCATTTTTGTGGAAAAGGTCATTATTTCCATTTAGCTTACCGTACAAATGAACAAAGTTCGGGGAAGTCGTGGTTAGTGGCTGCTATTGCATTACATCCTTGCTTTGCAGATAACCTACGGCGGCTGCTGGCAACCTGAATCGGGTTGGTCAATCATGGAGACCACCGAGATCGCCAACGCCTTCCTGAGCCGGGCTGGTAACACCACCAAGTATATGCCGTCGGCACAGCGCGTTGACACCATTACTGACATGGTGCTTAGCTACAATCGGGATTAGCACCTGCGCATGCATGACTTGGTGAAAAGGCTGTGAGCCGCCCAGAAAGGGATCCCTATCCTCTATTCAAAGCTTAACTCTCCTGCATAAACACGGCGTGGATCCCAGCCAGTCAGGTGGACGCAATAGTAAATGAGCTGCGCGTTCTGGCCATGTCGCTCTCAAGCCGTGACACACGGGCCAATGGTACCGACCTGGAAAACGCCATTGAGATGGTTGAGATGGTAAGCGACAGCTGGCGTGCGCGACGGTCTGCCGTCACCAACGCGGCCAGCTCGTCAGCAAAATGCGGAATGCATCCAGGAGGCTAATGAACGCAGACCATATCAAGCTTGAAAAGTTGCGTGAAAGGTACCGGCGCGAAACTGGTGTGGTGGCCATGAAGGACGCCGGGAAGTGCTGTTTTCCATGGCATATTCAGTCGACTGAGGATAGTGCGATGTCACTGCCGGTGAAACGAGCCATCTGTGAGCCATCCCCGAGCCCCCCCCCCCCCCCCCCCGTGGTCGCGTGCCTAGACCCACAGGCGGCGCTGCTCACGTTGGAGGGCGGCCCTGCGGTTCAGACCGCGGAGATGGGTGCAGAGATATGGGAGCTGCTCGGCTCGGTGTCCCGCCGCGGGCACCGCATCCACCTGCAGTGGGTGCCGGCGCACTGCGGCTTGGCGGGGAACGAACGGGCAGACGCCCTCGCAAGGAGGCCTCAGCCCTGGACCAGACCGAGTCGCTCATCGACATCAAGAGCATCACCCGCGCCGCCGCCAGAACGCCCCGCCGATCGTGACAGCGATCGTGGCCCGGCGGCTGGTATCAGCGCACCTTCAAGGACCGCCTCCCGGACCCGGTCCGCGGCGACAGCCGAAAGGCCGCCGTGGACATCCACCCACTCCGAGCCGGACACTGGAGCGGGTCCGAATAGTACCTTCATCGCATCGGACGCCGCCCAACCGACTCGTGCCCGGGATGCAACGATGCCGGGTGCCCAGCGGCCCGGTGTCGGGTCTGCGACGAGGAGCCGGACACGCCTCAGCATATCCTGCTGAAGTGTCCCTGCCTGTGCGGGGCCCGCCTCCTATCGCTGGGAAACATATATGGACGACCGGAGGACCTGCAGCGGGACGGCGTGGTGGCGGCCTTAGCTGCCGGCTACCGGTCCTACCAGAGCCGTACGGCTACGCCCTGGCCCTAGCCGGGGCCGGAGGGACCAACAACAACAACAACAACAACAACAACAACAACAGCCATATGTGACGCGCTTATGCGTGCGTCTCCGTCGAACGCGAGAAGAGCTAGCAATCGTGGACGACGAATTGCGGCGCCTCCTATCAACCTCTTCTGATGTCATCGACATCCTGATGCACTCGCTGGCGGTAAGTAAACTGACATCCCACTTTCCAGTGTCTGGGAGAGCATGAAAGCTGTTGCCAAATCGATCACACAGTGGCTCACATTTCACAATGAGTGGACAATCAACAAAAGGATATATTTGTTATGCCATCTTCCGCTCAAACTGCATCACTTACAAGCGCGACTTATAGACCTAACTCGATATCATTAACGTACTTCCCTGTATTTTTGGTAACCGGTATCACACCAATACAAAATCTTGATTTGGCCCACCATTGTGTTGAGGTTCATAAGAGCATCTTGCTTTTTTGTTTTAAAGATTGCGGACCGCTATCATATAGATAATTCGCGGTTACCTGTCTCCAAAAAAAATGGCACCCAGCCAACACTAATCACAGGTTTTTGTGATGACTTGTGTTCTACTATGAGCATATTTCCTTAACATTTATGCTTAGTTGGCATTATTTAAAGAAGATTGCGCCTGGTAGACCCATATTCAGTTATCGTATTTCACTATGTTATTACCTTTCGTTATTACGGTATTGTCCTGCCAAATATCTGTACTGGGTGTGCATTTGGTACTGTCACATGCCTGTTAAATATGCATTGGTGATCCACAGCTGGTAGAGGAACAGTTGACCTGACCAGAAGATGAGCGTCTATCGGTCGTGGAGCCGACGGCAGATACCGATCACTACTGCATTCGGCAGCAGTCGACCGCCGTTCTTCAGGGTCTGAGAGGGCTCATCTACGAGGCAGTCAACTATCGTCGGGAGTACCTCGACTCTGCGCGCTCTTGCTGGAGCCCCATATTCACGGTAAGTTGAGTGTGTTCACAATATTGACTGATCACTTGTGTTCCATTTGTGTACGTGAGCACGCGGCAAGTGCAGAAGGGGTGTAAAATGGTACCCTCGTGGGGAACTCCGGCTAGTGGCTTCGTTTTCAATAATGGTGCGAGCTATGGGTACACAACCGGTGTGTGAATAGGAAATGGAACTAACTTTCACTATTTGGCACTCCCATGGCTTCCATCCCAACGATAACAGCGTGGGCACGTGGCAAGTGCAAAAGGGTGTACATTGTTGCCCTCACCCTCATATTGGGTGGTCAATATTTGTCAAAGTACCCGCCAGATTGACCTGTAATTTGCTGTATGGCTACATGCTTGGGTACTAGCAACATTCCACTCAAATCGTGTGTCTGTTGGCACGCGCCCACGTGCGACTGCCGCACTCAGAACTCAGAAACTGCTGGACCAATCGATTTTAGATTTTGTGAGCGGGCACAGACATGACCCTGGACTCTGGGGTGGTTCGCATGAGTCGGAATCGAGATCAGCCAGCACGTGCGCAAGTGGGTGGCCCTCGATTTGGGATATCCGCTAACTACGGATAGCTGCTGGCGGACCATATAGGCCAATGGGCGTTACCGTTATTGTTTCGTAATGATGGTGGTAACCCAGCTCCTTTATCTCTTTCACAGATTGAACCAGAGTACTGTTCACGACCCTGCGGTTGGCTGCGGTTCGGCGGTCGGCAGCAGTGGGGATAACTGAAAGTGGGGATGGGGCGAAAGGTATGACGTCACACGGCTGCGGTGAGCTGCGGTTCCGGCGGTCGGTACGAAGCGACCGCAGGTCAAAATGTCATGTTAGGTGGCGCATCGCGTCATTCAGTGTTCATAAGACGCCTGCCAGTGATGACGCATGATCAAAGAGACTGGGCTTAGAGCCTGCGGTTAACCGCCGAACAGCAGGGACCATGAACAGCACTCCGGTGTGGAAGTCTGCTCGGTATTCTGGCCGTCTCAGAGTGCTGTAGAAAACTTCTACGATTGCGAATAGTTTTAAATGTCACTTGCAAAATACGTGTATCTGTCTGATGTCCATTTTGTGTTTAGTTTATATCTGAGCTGAGTATTGTGTCACTAGAGTCCCTGCGTTTTGTTGCGATTAACTATACTTCCCATGACATTTGCTCGACAGAAGAAATGCCAGGACAGATTCTGTGTCGTTTGTTATTCGATATGTTTGTGCAACGAATTGTGTCACGTTTATGTACTCGGCTGTGATAGCGTGTCATATGTTATTAGCTTTGTGTGCCGGACTGCCGGTTGTACAAGATTGTAATATGAAATTTGCAGTTGATGTGTCACAGTTTGCATGGCGTTTGGGACCTGCTATTTGCTGAGGCTGCGGGTAATATCTCGTCATTTAGGTTTCTCAGTGATTGTGCGAGGAACATGTAGACAGATTAGTATGCAAATTGAATGACCTTTCCTCGAAATTAAAATGAAAAAGTTCAAAATTAGACTATTGATATTTCGATACACAGATCTTCATCAGAATGAATTAGCTAAAAACAAGCTAATTTAGCTAATTCATTCTGATGAAGTATCGCAATATCGCAATATCAATAGTCGAATTTTGAACTTTTTTCATTTTAATTTCGATGAAAGGTTATTAAATTTGCATATGAAATATCTCGTGTCATATCTCGTCATATCACGGTGAACATATAATCCACGATCCAATTGCGGCACAATGTGATATTTGCTTGTCACCCCGTCACCATCGTGATTTGACTCTGAGTATGATGCGTGAAAGTTATCAGCCTTCGCATTGTTCCTTAGAACAAAAATACATATATGGCTCTGATGCATTCCTAACGGCTGTATCATCGCAGCAACTGAAACATTCCTAATGGCGCTGACTCAAGTGTTCATCTATGATTGGGTATGGTAGGTCTGGTCAGGAAGCACTGACGTCCGAAAGAGTCGGCGATAGCCGGTGACACCGTGCACAACTTTGCATGGAGGGTATCGCTGACGTGAATATCACGGCTTACGTGTTCAGGGGCGAGTCTAGGATTTTGCGAGGAGGGGCGGTTGATCTGGGGGCGTTATTTGTGATCAACGGGCGATATGGGTCAATGGAACGCCGATGCCGAGAGAAAAGGGGTGCAATTTCCGTGTAAAGAAGCAAATCCTGTTTTATGCGCTTGTCAATTTTCAATTTGCTTGTACCATTGAACTGGACGAGCATACAACACAAACAAAATTGTGACCATATCACGAACTAAGCCATCTCGGTCGGTTATCAGTGGCGCCGGCAGAGTCCCATAAGCCAGAGGCGCTTATGCACCGACCGATAGCAACCACGAAACGAAAGCGAACATCTGGCACTCGTTCAACCAAAAACACTACTGATTAAAGGTCGCCATAGACGTGAGAAACGCTCCGACGCGCGGGCGCCTCTTACTCAAGGGAAGCCAGGGTGCATGGGCACCTCCGGCTCAGGATGCCATCAACGTAAGTGGCGTATACGGCTGAGTGAAATATTTGCCCAGAGACGCATACTCAGAAGCGGCAGGCCTGTGCCATGGTTGCTTCCGCCGGCGGGGGAGGCCATGTACTATGGGCGCCCCTCCTACATCCGCCCCTGTCAATGGCATTATATTCATCGTGATATGGTGCAGACCATCGATGAAATGTCATTTTAATTTTGAAGGCCGGACAATTATAATGCCGAGGCAATGATTAATAATTCAGACACCGGGAATTTCCGTTGTGGGCCACAGGTACCGTTTCCTCGGCACGGACCGACCCGCCGGGACATCCCTTTCCTCAAGTTGTGTCTTCAACGTTAGGAATGGTGAATAGTCGTCCCTCGGTTTTCGCACGTTTATTGTTATTCGAGACTGAAATGGAGACCCCCGCTGCGACGCTCCTGGGCGGGC
This sequence comes from Chirona hameri, assembly GCA_036785665.1. Lineage (NCBI taxonomy): Eukaryota > Metazoa > Arthropoda > Thecostraca > Balanomorpha > Balanidae > Chirona > Chirona hameri. The sequence continues at coordinate 164,773 of JAXIVJ010000530.1, forward strand.
AGCACGAGTGAAAAGGTATAATAGCTGATCGCCGACCGGTCCGGACGGGCACATTCCGGCGACTCCGGTACGGCCTCAACCAGGGAGCCGTTTCACCCTCGCGTTGGCGTGACCATTTTCGCTATTTTGTAAATGCTGTCCAACACCATTGAAGTTGCTGGACCTGACTCTGAGAGCCGGACACGCGTTGATCACAATATACATGCATGTATACTGTAGTCCGTTCCTCCTATCACCGTCATCCCCAATTGAGGCCAATTCTGACTCCCCGGACTGACACACCAATAACTTAACTCAGCACCGCTGTGCATTAATTAAGAAAACAACACGGGCAAACGACAGCAAAATAATAAAACGACCAATCGCCAATAAAAGTAATAAATACCAATGGCACGTCCGCCCAGCCTCGTGCTCCGGTCAGGTCTGGCGCAATTGGCTGCGCTCTGAGGGCGGCACAATGCGCTCTGAGAGCGGCAATAAGTTCCGTTGGCGGCATGGTACCTTTCAAGGGCGGCATAATGCACTCTGATGGCGGCAGCAGAATGCCTTCCGAGAGCGGCAAGACGTCTTCTGAGTGCGGGATAATGCGCTTTGCGGGCGGAAAAATGCTTTCCGAGGGCGGCAAGATGTCTTCCGAGGGCGGCATGATGCCTTCCGAGGTCAGCAAGATGTCTTCCGAGGCCTTCCGAGGGCGGCAAGACGTCTTCTGAGGGCGGCATAATGCGCTCTGGGGGCGACAAGATGCCTTTCAACTTCCAAGGACGGCATGGTGCCTTTCGAGGGCGGCATGATGCCTTCCTAGGGCGACGAGATACCTTCCGGGGCGGCATAATGCGTTGTGACTGTGCAGTCGGCGCCCCTGCATGCCTCGCGGGGGGGGGGGGGGGGGGCTGCGCGTGCAGGTGTCGCCCCTCAGGTCGTGCACCCGGTATCGGAAATGAGGCCCCTTTTGGCCTGGGGATGACAATCCCAACAGCTGTATCCCCCTCCCGAAATGTGCTTTCTGGTTGTGCGCCTGGGCCGATCCCTTTGATTATTCACCACTGTACCTGTCATGATGCACCGAAGCGATCGGTACCATTCTTATGTCTGTGCGATTTACCGTTTGCAAGTTATTGGCTGATGTTCCCTTTCCTTTCTTGATAAGCTTTCCTTTAATTATTTTTTTCATTGTGAATTTTATTTACTACCCAAACCTTCAGTGCTGTGAATATGTGGAGTGAAATGCATCCAGTGGTAGTCGATATGATCCGTTAACCCGAGCCCCGCTGGGGTCGACAGCCGAACGCGCCCCGCTGGGGGAAAGGGGGAGGTATATTTGACCTCCCCCTCGTACCTTCTGAACTAATGACCTCAGCGGGACGCACAAGGCGGCGATCGAAAGCTCTCAAGGAGACGAATATATTGCATACCCGAAATTCTTAAAACAAGGTCACATGTCGGGTCAGATCAGGTCAAAGGTCAAAATTGAGGAATTTGAGTTTTTGGGCCATACTTTCCATCCAAAGCCTTAGATTGCGACTATTATCGCACAGGGTGCTCTCAAAGGTATAATGTAATGCATCTCCCATATAAGCGAAAGTTAACTTTTAAGCAAAGGTCAAGGTCAATGTCAGGTCACAAAAGGTCACAGGTCTACGAAAGTCATGCGACACATGTTGTATGGGTTATTTTACACGTAGAATTCGATAGTAGCATTCATTTTCACAACCTGACCCCATATAATGGCCCTCAGGTCAAGATCGGGCCACAACAAGGAACACATTTTAAATTGATTAATATAAATACATAAAGCATGTTTCTAGATCAGCTTTGTCTCAGAAATACAGCGGTGGTATTTATTTGTCTGTATCTGGTCAATGCAAGCAAAACAATGTAACTTGACAAAATGACGTCATGAGTTACTTATACTTAGGCAGCCATAAGTTAGTCAAAAATAAAGATATTCTTTGAAATTTGGTTTGGGTATCGTCCATAGTTGGTTCGCTAACATATATTCCGGTTTGGTGAATATCTTTTAAAAAAATATGCAAATGAAAAAAAAAATGGGGTCAAAACCCAAAATTTCGCAAATCCGAGATAACCATTTTTAAGAGAATGTCATTTCCGTTCTTTTGACGTTTTTGTTTTGCAATTTGCATCAAACCTTGATTTTCTACTCAGTTTTCAAGTTATTGAGAAATTCCGGGAGGGGTACAATTCCCCCCCCCCCCCCCTCCAGCGGAGCGCGAGTTAATTAAACTAGTCGCTCATTAGTCAGGAATATCTCTCATGTTGATGTGCAATGCGCAGTCCTTGCATGAGCATGCCCCTGTGCGGGTGTAGGTTTGAAATTGTCAAAGCTGTATTTTTTCGATTTAAAACCAGTAAAAAAATGAATCGCTCGCTGCGTAACGTCGACATTTATGTATTGATTCGTCGATATAATTCGTCTATATGTAATTATAACTCGTCGATGCATGTTTCACGACCACTGACTGGGCATTGCAAATGTCTTCCCATCAGCAATAACACTGTTTCGCGACGCTTTGAGAGAAAAAAAAAAATCTAGCATAAAACCCATCCTCCCAATATGGAAGGATTGGTAGCAAGTTCACTTGCTCTTTTTATGCGAATGAGGGGCCGCAAAATTAAGCAAGTGAAATCAAGGTAGTGCATGGGATTTGCGCCCCTCTAGGCCGGGGAGCCCCCTCCTCTGGGTATGGCGCCCCCTGGCAGTGGACCCCCCCCCCACACTTTTTAGAAGGTAGCGACGCCTGTGCTTGTATAGGTACTTTATTTGTTTTTGGCATGGACAAGTGGAAACAGAAAACAGGTACAGGAGATACAGCATGTGCGAATTATAAAGTCGTACGTTCTCTAACAGGTGAATTCAAAGTTACGTTCTCGCTTTCCATGTGTGTAGGGGCATGATTTGATTTGTCAGAGAACGGTTCGTAAGTTAACGTCTATATATCCACTTTACTTGCTTCCGCTTATCTCAATTAAAGCTGTCTTACACGACGGCAAGGTATATTTTTTACAAGTCAGAGATAGTCGACAGATTCCACATACAATACGAGTTGAAGTTTAAGCGACACGACAGATAACAGACGTTCCAAAATACGGCTCAATAGATATAAGATATAACTCTGTTACAGGCTCATAGATAATTCGGTTACCGCCATTTCTACGCCGGGGAACACATCCCCCACCCCCGACGACGTAACCGCCAATACTTACATTGTTGTAGGTACTGTCTAGCGCACTCACCCACTGACCCCGACTCCCTCTCCACGCGCCCTTATATACGCCAGCGGCACGCACTCTCATGCGTGCCGCTACAAGGTTGTGACGTCACGCTCATATCTACAGTACAACCGAGGCGCGCCGCACGCACAATAGCCGAGTCACATTTATAGAGGATTATATAGCCACATGCTACTCAACAGGATACGCGAATCATGTTACACACGAAATTCAGCGGTTCAACGCGACATCCATGCTTAACCCTATACTAAGGGATCTAATTCTTGTTGAGCGACTTATCATTCAACGCGGTATACTCCTCCTTAAAACCTACCTATTCTAGTAACTAGTCCTGCCATTATAAGTGACGATCGTTCCTATCTACCACCACCAGTGTTTTAACTACTGTGTCTCCAAGTGTCTCCAACACGTCACGCAACACGGACTACTCTTAATTAAGTCGATCTATGGTACTAACGTTCTACTACAATTGCCTATTTCTACCCCCACCACTAACTAACTACGTTCTACTAACTAACTACGGTCTACTAACTACGTGCTTACAACCCCTCTCCCCCACAGTACGCGTCAAACACTTGTGACACAATAGTACAATTATTATCTACGGAAAAACGCAGATTTATACCCACGCCGTTCGAGACGCTGGGTTAAGAGTCTCGTGACCTCCCATTCCCCCGGTTGGTGTCAGCTCGTTCACCCCGTGGTGGCCTCTGCCGGCCAGTGCCTCTTGGTGTGGCAGCCGGTTGGCAGTCGGCGGACAACGGGGCGACGCTGATGTTGCAGCGGGTGGCGTCAGCTCGTTCGCCCTGCGGTGGCCTCTGCCGGCCAGCGCCTCTTGGTGTGACCGCCGGTTGGCAGTCGGCGGACAACGGGGCGACGCTGATGTTGCAGCGGGTGGCGTCAGCTCGTTCGCCCTGCGGTGGCCTCTGCTGGCCAGCGCCTCTTGGTGTGGCAGCCGGTTGGCAGTCGGCGGACAGCGGGGCGACGCTGATGTTGCAGCGGGTGGCGTCAGCTCGTTCGCCCTGCGGTGGCCTCTGCCGGCCAGCGCCTCTTGGTGTGGCAGCCTGCAGCGTGGCCGTGGAGTAGCTGGTTGCGTGGACGGGGAGTCTATTTCGGGTGGTTCCGAATCTCTCCCGATTATGCGTCCGGCCCGTACGACCTCGGTCGTCGCCCTCTTCACGGCTGAGGACCGGGCGTTGGTGAACTCTCCACGGTCTGTCGCGGTCCGAACCGCCCGCGACTCACATGGGCGCTGAACTGGCCGCGGTTCGGTGGTCTGTCCAGGCTGCCGATCCATGGCGCGGTCGGTCCCCTGGGTACGACCAGCTGTCGGCCAACGGACCGAACTCGGCGTCCATCCGGTAATAGCGCAGAGGGAGTCCGGGACAGCAGCGAGACCGCAGCCCCGAACCTCAGGGTGGAGTCCCCTGGCCTGTGGAGGTCATTGTGCACCCTCAGCGGGTAATGCAGTTAGGTTTGCAGTTCCCTGCAGGCCTCATGATGCAGTCCCCCGGCGCCTGTGAAGGTCATTGGGTACTTTCGGTGAGTAATGCGGTTGGGTTTGCCGTTTCCCTGCAGGCATCAGGTTGCTGTCCCCCGGTGCCTGTGAAAGTTATTGTGGATACTTCTATGTTAAATGTGAGTGCGAGTCAGCATACCCTGGCTAACCCGGCGCGCGGGAGACCTGCGCATGACCGGCCAATTATATCGGTCATGGCGCCTGACCGAACAACGACCTGGCGAGCGGTAGGCCAATTATCTCGGTCATGGCGCACGCCCGAACAACGACCTGGGGAGCGTTAGGACCCGCCCGAGTATGTCCGGTAATTATATCGGCCAGGGCGCAGGACCGGCCAATTATCTTCAGTCGCCTCGTCGGCCCAACCCAGGCTGGGGAACTGACGATGTGACCGGCTCCGTCTCCGACAACCGGACAATTGTAAATGGTTCCCACATTCCTCCTTCGTAAATGTGTGAAACATTGACTCTGGCCCATGGGGTTGCGTCGACCCTCCGCCTTCTAGCCCGCGCACCGTCCGCCAGATCTGTGGGTATTCCAAAGTCACGGCGTACACACATCGCACACCCACGGAGCGCTGCGACGCCTCTTGGTCTTGCCCGCGAACCGCGAGATTGGTTGGTCTCTCCTAGTTACCCTCGCTCCGTCAGCCGCGACGTGGGCATTCCATAGTTACGACATACATACATCCCACAGCATACCCTCGTCGTCCATTCTCGGACGCGCGCAGCGGAAGATGCCCTGAGACGCACCTTGAGAGGCTTTTGACCTTGTGTAGGTTCACAGGCAGGATTTTGAGCGTTTTGGTTAGCTCTACTAAAGCGTTTCAAAAGGTGAGCACCTTCCGGAGGCACGTTTTCCCTATGGGGCCGCGTCTTCATCGGTAGAGAGGAGGCAATTTCGTTTCTGACCAGGGTGTCGGAGGCATCGGACGCTTCTATGTTTTAGTTCGGGATGCTTTAATATACAACTGAAAATCCTTGTAACATCAACATCTTCACGTGACTCTTTGTTTCACCTGAATATGTGTATAAGGCTGATGGACAAAAAGGTCACCCGCCTGATCAGGTTGCAAATGGTATGGCGGAGACACGTGTGGTTCGGATATGGTAGGGATCAGACAGAACTCTTCCAACCTTTAGCTACTTCTTCAGGTTACCACGGGCGGATTTACATATGACAGTTGCTTATCGAGTAAGCCCGGAAGGACCAGTACGCGAGAGATGCCATTCCATTCGTTAATTAGTTAAATAGGGGCCGCTTGGAGTTGGAGCTTTACACACCAGATAACTGGGATGACCGATTGCCTTCGCTATAGCGGTTCGCTGCCTTTGTTTTTCACAGACTCCCCTGTTTGTACTGCGTGTCGAAAAGTGACAAAGGTTCCAGGGAGGTTAGTTGCTTGAAGAACGCACAGTGGCACGGATTCCCAGCAAATCGACGATGACGAACTCCCAAGTTGGTCAGCTCGTACATCCTAGTAGGATGTCCGGCTACCTTCTCTCGCCACATCTCCGCACTTTCTGGCTACCGGCTCACATCGCAAGTGACGGTTTATAGTACACTTGGAGGTGTCCGGCCGGTTACCATCTCCCCGCCGCCAGTGACCTTTGCAGTCCACTCGGGGGTGGGTATCCGGCACTGTCCCGCCTGTCGGAATGACCTCCCTCCATCGGCTGGGCCAGGCCACCGATCTCTGACGGCTGGCTCACGAAATTGCATGGTTCACTGTGTACTGTGGCCTTTAAGCGCTCGGTTACCCCGAACTCACTCCCAACTGATCAACTTTTCTTACTTAGTACGCACAATGAACGGAGATGTAGCATCTGGTGCTTGGCTTTGACAAAAAGGTCATGGGCCATCTGGTGTATCAGACTCAGCAGGTAGTTAAACCAATTGGTCAGCTGTCTGACGTCTCCGACGTCTGTCGTGAATGCGCTGACGACTCTCATTAGGATTAGCAGCCTCAGACTGGGCCATGGCGTTCATCCGGTGACAACTTCCACGGGTCTTCCGCCAAGATTACCGCGAATGTGATTTCAGAAGCAGCAGAAAGGTGTATCCGGTAACCTGTCCTCCAGGATGGTTGCCACATGACAGGATGATATTGGGTTAGCTGGTTTATCAAAGGACCTGATATTGTCCGGCACTGACAATTCGATGGTGATGCTGTTTCAGAGACTCATCGTGAGGTTCAATAAAAGCCTTGAACTGTTCAAACAAGCCTCACACCCGGGCGGTAATCGGAAGCTCCCGCTCCCGTGAACTTATAGCGGCCCGTAACCATGGCCTTAATTTAACAATGCAGGACTTTTGTCCAACTGAACTTTATCGCGGCCATACCGTTCGAAAATTAGCACACAAAAAATCGACGAATGTTCAAGCTAGACGAACATTGCGTCCATTCAAGGAGAGTACTAAAAATAAATCAAATTAATCGATTCGTTAGCTGTATCTGTACTAAAACAAATACCTTGTTGGGTCCGCTGGGTTTGTGAAAGCGCTGGTGACTCCCAGCCCGGCCCACAGCCGCTCGTTACTGGTGGCCATGTCGCTCACAGCGGCAGTCACTCTCAGGCCGCTGGTCTGCATCCGAGAGATGATGGCTCGAAGCACACAAGGTCATGGGCCGGTCGAAATCGTACCAGATGGGCTGCTTCCACGCAGCGGTCAGACCTCGAACCATGACGAGCTGCATCTTGGATGCTTCTAGCACTACGTCACGGCCCTGGTCGTAGCAAACCCTGCTGTCGAGACTGAGCTCGTCGAACGCGATCACACACAGCATCTCCATGTCGCTGAGATCAGTTACGGTCGCTTCAAGCACCCACATCGCGGAATCCATCATCCCTGGAACCATGTGGAAATGATGGATGGATCCACTGCGACAAGGTGCTGAAAGACGGTAAAGGGACTTTCATTGACTCCTTGACATACAAGTACGCCCGTCGCGAGAGGACGCGCAGACACAGGGATCTTCCGACGTCCTGGTCGGACCAGCGGACACGGTTGCCCGTGGCCAGGGCCCGGCGCTGGGCGGCAGTCAGAGGGCCGCGGGCGGCGAGGGCACTCGCTTGCGAGGAGGCCGCCTGGAGAGCGGCATTTCGGGTGCGCAGCGCCTTGTTCTGCTCCCGGAGCCTCTTCGCGCGCTGCTTAGCCCTGCTGCAGGTCTGCTGGAGCCGACGGCGGAGCACCTTCTCGGCAGCACTACTTCACTTCAGCTCGGCCTCGTTTCGTGCGAGTTCTTGTGCCAAGTCGTAGATCATCTCCAGAGATGTTTGGACGACGCACAGTGCTTCAGGATTCAGGTACGATGGGATCCTGGACCTTACAGGGAGAAAATATCAGAACGTGAATACAGGATAGGATAACGGTGCGTTGCAAGTAAGAAGCTCCTACCAATGACACCGACGGACAGCATAGTACACGTCCGATTCGGAGCCATAAGCTGGCGCAATTAGTGCATCATGGTCTGTGTAAGGACGGGTGAAATCAAACTGGTTATAAGAAACGGTGTTTTCAAGAGGAATATTGGAAAAGTAGCGAGGGTTAAAAAGCAAATTCGCGCAGCAAATACAATGGACAACATGCAATTACAAAACAATAAACATGCATGACGCACTACCTTTAGGCCATCGATGAGTGCACCTGCTCAGTCCCTTTTAAGTTTACATGCTATTTTCCATGCAACATGCCCATACCTCCTAACATAAAGCATGACTATTTACGAATTTATCCAAAATACAATGTTACAATGCCGCGTCTGACGGAGGCGGGTCGACCGGCGCGGTGACCCGCCCCACCCTCCGCAGGTATTCCACGATGTGGTGGGCCGGCCCCGAAAGCACCTCCTCCAGGGTCGGCAGGTGCCCACAGAACCGGCACCTGGCTGAATCGTGGGCAGGGCACCTGACCAGCAGGTATCCCACGTCCTCTGCCTCTTCCCTGCACGCCTGGCAGGTCGGGTCCCGACCAGGCCGAGGCGGTGCAGTGTGGCTCGTACCAGTGGGCAGTAGCCGGTACGCAGCTGGGAGACGGAGAATTGTCCTCACCGGTCGAGCTCGTCGTGACCATGCGTCCGTGACCGATGAGGGTGCCGACGCGACCGCGTTTCGGCGAGGCCCTTCGTCCAGCGTCGGATGGCTGTCCGGGCACTGGAGATATCGATGGGCGCCTCACTCTTGTCGCAGTCGTCGGCCGCTTGGTTGGCGAGGCGGTCGGCTGCCTCGTTACCGGCGAGGTCGGCGTGACCCGGTACCCAGTGAAGCGTGATGGCCTTGCCTCCGTGAACCAGTGCGTCGAGAGGCTCCAGACGCTTTGGGCGAGGGCCATCTGTTGGGTGTCCGGGCCGCGGCTGAGGAGTTGGAGACCGGACAGGGAGACTGGACACCACAGCACGCTCTGTATCAAGGAGCTGGAGGGGCCGGCAACTCGTGGAGGGAGCGGAGTGCCTCTGCCATGGATGGTTCTTTCCTTGGCAGATCCGTCTGACCAAATGGTGCAGTCCGGAGCGGGGACGAGGGCCAAGGCCTCCAGTACCGCCGTCTTCCTCTTGTCCGGTGGGTCCGTTTTCCTTGTGGGCCGCGGCAGTTCGAGTACGAAGCGGACGTCGCCTCCACGGTTGCACCAGGGCGGGTCGCCCTGGAATAGCGCCAGGGGCTCCCTCGGGAGGCCGTCCAGCCCCGCAGTGTCGCAGGCCCACGCCCCGATTCGACGCAGGCACGATTTGTGCAGAAGCATGGCATCCTCGTCCGCCGGCAGCAGTGGCGATGTGCCAGCCTCTTTGAAAACCGAGGTTGCACGTCTCCACGCTTCGTAAGCGCTGTAGCGGAATCTCGGGATCGGTGTCTTCGTCAAGAGTTCGCGGGCAGGGTTGCCCGGTGGGAGGCGGGTGAGGCGCGCATACTCGCCGGCCGCAAGTTCTTTGGACTGCACTGGCAGCGGGGGCAGGTCTGCTTCCGCTGTCAGGGTCTCCCTGTCGGTGAGCTTGATGCAGCCGGTGATCAGGCGCGCGCACTTCCGCTGTTCAACCTCCAAACGCTCCCGCACCGCTGGGGCCGCGTGGGTGAAAAATATCGCTGCGCCGTAGTCGGATGGAGCGGACGTAGCTCTGGTAGTCGTCGCGGAGGGTGCGGCGGTGGCTTCCGTAGCTTCTCCCCGCGATCTTCTTCTTGAGCGCCTCGATATGTGCGGCGAAGGTCAGTTGACAGTCCAACTTCAGCCCGAGGAAGGTGGGGTTTTCCTCGTACCCGAGGGTCTGACCGCAGAAGTGGAGCACGGGCTTGACCTTGCCGCCACTCTTCTTGGGGTCCAGCATGAAGGTGGTCATCTGTGGCGAGCGTGTCGGTGCGCTCGTTAGCGCACGCGTCGAGGGTCATTGCGTTTATGGAGCCATAAACGCAATGACGTCAGAGCAGCCCTGCTCTCACGTATGGCAGTGATGGCAGTACGGCTGCCGTGCTGGGTCGGGGACCTGGGCCGAGTGGTTTACATCTGGCTGCCAGCCGCCGCCTGTCAATGCGATGACAGCGCCGTCAATGCGGACGACGGGCAGTCTGGCTGGGGCGGCGACACTGCGTGGACGTGGGCGTTTGTCCGAATTCATCGGTTGTGTTTTCTGTTGAGTGTTACATTGCTACAAGCTATTTCGGCACCATTGAGGCAACGCACGGAACCGGTGTGCAGGGATCGCCGCTCCAACCAGACTCGACGACCGCAGTGGTAACCGGAGCAACGTGGCATGGCTCTGGAGTCGAGCTGCGAATCGGAGGGCGACGTCTGGGACGGCGCGTACAGCGCGCTGTCGTCGTCGTGCACCTCGGACCTGGTGAGCCTGCAGCTGGACCCGCTGCTGTCGGATGAAGGAGAGGAGGACGTGCTGTGTGGTGGAGGAGAAGACGGCAGCGCGTCGGGGCGGAGGACGGGAAGAAGAGGGAGAAACTAGGACCTGCGGGGAGGAGGTGGCACCACGCTTCATCGGTGGGCGATTGGAGGTGGTCGGGAGGGAGGACCGAAGGTGATGAGACGATGGCCGGAGGCAGTGATGGCCTGCGGTGACCAAGCGGAGCTGTGGCTCCCGCCGGAGCCGAGCCGAGGCTCCCGCCGGAGCCGAGGCTAGCCAGGTGTGTGCGCGTGTGGGGGAGCGGAGAGTATCGCTGCCCACCTCCATGTGCGCGGTTCGGGAGGCGCCGATGGACAGACGAAGGGCGCTGAGTGAGTGTGTGCCCGTGTACATTTGCCAGGCTACAGAGCGCCGAATGTCGGTCAGGCTGCAGGAGGAATGCATGCGTGTTGGTCTCCCGGAGGTGGTGCGCTGCGGCGGAGAACAGCAGAGCTGAGAACAGCAGAGCTGAGAATAGCAGAGCTGAGAACAGCAGAGCTGAGAACAGCAGAGCTGAGAACAGCAGAGCTGAGAACAGCAGAGCTGAGAACAGCAGAGCTGAGAACAGCAGAGCTGAGAACAGCAGAGCTGAGAACAGCAGAGCTGAGAACAGCAGAGCTGAGAACAGCAGAGCTGAGAACAGCAGAGCTGAGAACAGCAGAGCTGAGAACAGCAGAGCTGAGAACAGCAGAGCTGAGAACAGCAGAGCTGAGAACAGCAGAGCTGAGAACAGCAGAGCTGAGAACAGCAGAGCTGAGAACAGCAGAGCTGAGAACAGCAGAGCTGAGAACAGCAGAGCTGAGAACAGCAGAGCTGAGAACAGCAGAGCTGAGAACAGCAGAGCTGAGAACAGCAGAGCTGAGAACAGCAGAGCTGAGAACAGCAGAGCTGAGAACAGCAGAGCTGAGAACAGCAGAGCTGAGAACAGCAGAGCTGAGAACAGCAGAGCTGAGAACAGCAGAGCTGAGAACAGCAGAGCTGAGAACAGCAGAGCTGAGAACAGCAGAGCTGAGAACAGCAGAGCTGAGAACAGCAGAGCTGAGAACAGCAGAGCTGAGAACAGCAGAGCTGAGAACAGCAGAGCTGAGAACAGCAGAGCTGAGAACAGCAGAGCTGAGAACAGCAGAGCTGAGAACAGCAGAGCTGAGAACAGCAGAGCTGAGAACAGCAGAGCTGAGAACAGCAGAGCTGAGAACAGCAGAGCTGAGAACAGCAGAGCTGAGAACAGCAGAGCTGAGAACAGCAGAGCTGAGAACAGCAGAGCTGAGAACAGCAGAGCTGAGAACAGCAGAGCTGAGAACAGCAGAGCTGAGAACAGCAGAGCTGAGAACAGCAGAGCTGAGAACAGCAGAGCTGAGAACAGCAGAGCTGAGAACAGCAGAGCTGAGAACAGCAGAGCTGAGAACAGCAGAGCTGAGAACAGCAGAGCTGAGAGCAGCAGAGCTGAGAACAGCAGAGCTGAGAACAGCAGAGCTGAGAACAGCAGAGCTGAGAACAGCAGAGCTGAGAGCAGCAGAGCTGAGACAGCAGAGCTGAGGAAGTGGAGCTGAGACAGCAGAGCTGAGGAAGTGGAGCTGAGACAGCAGAGTTGGAGCTGAGACGGCTGAGTTGGAGATGTGGAGCAGCGGAGCTGTTGTGCCGCTGTGCAGCAGCGGAGCAGCAGAGCTGTAGTGCTGCTGTGCAGCAGCGGAGCGGTGGAGCTGTAGTGCATCAGCGGAGCAGCGGAGCTGTAGTGCCGCTGTGCAGCAACGGAGTAGCGGAGCTGTAGTGCCGCTGTGCAGCAGCGGAGCTGTAGTGCAGCAGCGGAGCTGTTGTGCCGCTGTGCATCAGCGGAGCGGTGGAGCTGTAGTGCAGCAGCGGAGCAGCGGAGCTGTAGTGCAGCAGCGGAGCTGTAGTGCCGCTGTGCATCAGCGGAGCGGTGAAGCTGTAGTGCGGTTGTGCAGCAGCGGAGCTGTAGTTCCGCTGTGCATCAGCGGAGCGGTGGAGCTGTAGTGCCGCTGTGCAGCAGCGGAGCAGCGGAGCGGCCGACGTCACGGCATCTCACCAGTGCGGGCGAGTGATGCTCGCAGCACTGGTGGTGCCTGACGTGCCGGACGTGCCGCTGGGTAGCGACGTGGTGTGCTGCAGCGGAACGGCCAACGTCACGGCATCAGACCAGTGTTCCTGCGAGTTATGCTCGCAGCACTGGTGGTGCCGGACCTGCCGCTGGGCTGCAGTGGAGCAGTTGTGCCGCCGGGTAGCAGCGGACCAGGGTTGTAATGCCTTGGATGGTGCCCTGCGGTGACAGACCCCGGGGCTGTTGCGTTTCAGTTGTACTCGTGTGCTGTGTGATCAATGATCATGATAATCATGGAAGTGTGTAAGTACTGAGTGGCCGCGCGGGGCGGGAGGTTCTCGTCGCCGCCAGGCCAGGACCATCTCCCCAAACCATATCACCCCAGGCTCCTCCAGATCCACAGGGACCATTTATGTGCAGAAACGTTGTTCTGCCTCTTGCTTTCAAACCATGTGTACTGTTACCAGCTGTTTGTTACAGTTTGGTACATATGTACATCAAGTTATTATTATCATATGTACTATTGAGCGCTGTCTGCCACCGGTCATCGATATTTACTATCTGAGGAATATGTAATGAAAAACTACATTATTTCAATATTTGTTCATCATATAGAGATAAGCAACCAGGAATAGGGGTTACTTTTCAGGCTTCAGCTTGGCTCCAATCACAGTCTTGTTCCAATATTAAAATGTTGGTTTCCACAACCTAAAATAAAAATTGTAACGCTGCCTTGCGCTGTCACATCGATGGCCATCGTCATCATCTTCAGTTTGTTGCAATGGTGTCCAGTGAATTGAACAAATAACATGTTTAGCTTCTTATCCTCTACAAGGCCCACCGCCCAGATTTCTGGGTTTTATCATGCAAACCTGTAAAAAAAATGCCACTTGGCTTAAAGGAAATAGTTCACCTTCAACATTAGTTTAAACTGAGATAGCAGATTTGTAGCCCGTGTTGGGAAACCCCTATCTGCAAGTTTTCTTTACTGAAGACTCTCCAGCCGAATATATTTGAGTTTTTGGCGAAGGAATGCGGTGCTGGCGAAAGAATGTTGTACTGGTTCTAGCCCGGGCAGAGGCTATACCATCAGCCAATCAGCTTGCAGCTGGTGCTAGCAACCGAATCGCCTACCGCCGGTTGGCACATCTTCAATGTGAATCTATCTTCACATGACTACTTTTGAATCTGATTGGCTGAACCATTTTTTACATTCACGTGACGTCAGCTGACTAACTCAGAGAGTATGCATATAGTTTTGATAAACAATACAAATTTACGGCCTTCTGTCCTGAATAGGCGCGATATAAGGCCAGTTTTGACAATATAAAAGAAATTGTATTAAAAATATAATCAAATCGTGTTGGGTAAACATTTCAAAAGGTAAACTATTTCCTTTAATAACAAGTACCTACTATAACATGGAAACCACATAAAAAATGTGCAAAGGCATACACATGGGAGTACATTTTTGCTGTCATTTCAGCCGACCCACCACTCCAAGAAATGTGCTGGCTGACGCCCCTGCCTACCCCGTCAACAACTTTTTCGCTGACGGCCTGCTACCCCCGCTCAACAACCTTTTGGAAATATGCCGCTGGATTTGGCCCCCCTCCCCACACCCACTGTCCACCCCCCACCCATTTTGCACCCATTTGTGAACACTGAGTACTAACACAACGTCTTGAGTGTCTGTTAAAACAGCAATGTAGTAGTGCTACACAGAAATCACTTAGGTACAAAATAACGGTATTAGTCGGCCAATGGTGTGTCACACTTGAAGGTAACTCAAAACGCTGCCTATGCAACCGTCCCTGACCAAAGACGCTACAGAAATGGCGGTCATGGCCAAGATAACTATAACTAACGGCAAATCACTGAAGTCTCAACACATCCAACCACGGTAGATAAAATACTCAAATGCATCCTGATCCAACCCATTCTGATTCCTCAGAATCATGAATTTACTTACGCCACTAAATTCACCTTTTCCGGCCTTCCAACGCTAACGAGCGCATGCATTGATTAGTACGAAATGATACTAAACCCTTGATTAGTACGAAATGATACTAAACTTCGCAACGTTTAGTAATAATCCGTACTAAAAACGTTTCCCCTCTTAGTAGGTATTCGTACTAAAAACCTTCGAGGACGTGTTGCCAGACGCCCAGGAGAGGCGCCCTCAATCGTGATTCCCCCCGCATGTCCATAAAGTTAGCGACGGATTCAGATTCGAATTTAGCGTCGAGTAGCGATTCGCTTCACAATGTGGTGACAGGTCAATTGGGGCACGCTGATCACGAAATGGCATTCATTTTGACATTCACGGTAATCTTAGCCGAAGTTATTGTCCGATCGCCAAAATAATGGTCTCATTCGATTACTCGGGTCAGTATATAGCCGTAGTCTTCGCAACCTCACTTGTAGCAAATGACATTGGCCCTCAATTTCAAGATCAATGGCAATTGGATGATAACTTCGGGTCGTTTTGAGTCCTTTGACCTTGAAATTGAGGGTCAAGGTCATTTTCCACGAGTGAGGTTGCAAAGGTTACGGCAGATACTGACCCGAAGAATCTAATGAGACCATTATTTTGGCAATCGGCTTCTAACTTCGGGTCGTTTTGAGCCGCACCGTCATTTGGTCTTGAAAATGAGGATCAATGTCATTTGCCACGAGTGAGTTTGCGAAGGCTGTGGCTAGATATTAACCCGAGAAATCGAATGAGACCATTATTTTGGCGATCGGACAATAACTTCGGGTTATTTGTCCTTTGACCTTGAAAATGAGGGTCAAGGTCATTTGCCTCCAGTGAGGTTTCGAAAGTTGCGCCTAGATATTGGCTCGAGGAATAGAATGATACCATTATTTTGTTTTGCGATCGGACAATAACTTCGGGTCGTTTTGAGCCACCCCGTCCTTTGACCTTGAAGATGATTTTGAAGATGACCTTGAATGTCAAAATGAATGTCATTTGCGTGATCAGCGTGCCCCAATTAAACTGTTCCCACATTTTGAAGCAAATCGCTACTCGACGCTGAATTCGAATCCGATTCCGTCACTAACTTCACGGACCGCCACGTGCCACGTGCCACGTGCCCCCTAGGGCCCCTTGGTTGCGCCCCTGTCCTCGGCCGGGGCAACTTTGAAAATAATTATCCACCCATGGCCTTGTGAGGGTTGGGAAATATCAAATATGTTATAAGTATTTTTATATCTCACTGTAATATATAAAAGGACCGGACCTGGACCATCACCAGGAGGAGGTGCCTTTCTTGCAAGAAATGGCTAGTTGCTGAATCACACCATTTATGTACAACCTTAATATTGATATTGGCTGATTATTGTTGTGTGAGCTACCATGAGGTAGTCTTTGCCTACTTTGACCCAACATGATACTTTCAATTTCTTTAAGATTGCACACCTCGCTGTTGCTAAAATACGTCAGTAATGAGGTAATACAACCTATGTTCATTCTAAGGTGTTAAACTTCAATTTTGCACATACTTCGTTTGTATCATTAGTCGCTTTTACTACCCCCCCCCCCCCCCCCCCCCACCGGTCGCCGACCCAATTACAACCCCAACGAAAAACAAAAAGTTCCGCCTCTGACTCGGAGAGTGGACGCCGCTCTAAAGTCTGTCAATCCTAACCTGACAGCGTCTTGGAAGAATGACAACACCATCACTAAACGGCTTGTGCACTCGGCTCTAGAGCCCCCCCCCCCCCCCCCCCCCCCCCACCTTGTCGCGCCGGGAGAAGGTCCTGTCGCACGTGCGACAGTGGACTGCCTGGTCGATGCACTACTAAAAATGTAGTCTATCAGATCACTTGTGTAAGGTGCGCGATCTCTCTCTCAAACGAACCACCTCCGACATACGTAGGGGAAACAAAACGGTGTGTCAGATACCGGTTCGATGAACACTTTAGAGACGGGGTGAATCGCACTCAACAAACCCCATTCGGGGAGCACATGAGTCAATGCCACCCTAATGAGCCAGAGCCTCGGCTATCCATCGCTATACTCCGTCGATGTAAAGACGCTGCAGACCGGAAGATAGCCGAGGCTCTAGCCATTCGAGACAGACAGCCCAAACTGAATAGTCAGTTTGATACCTGGCAGCTGTTAGGACCTTGAAGTGTGTTCCTGGGGCTGGCGGTGTGACAATCTGTGGCTCCTTTGTATCGCCTAGCATAGCACTAGCATGTTAGTGCTAAAGTTGATACTCGTATACTGTTTGTAAATGACTGTAAATATGTGAGTGATGCAGCTGTGTAATTCGTTTGGATGGCCTTTGCTCGTGTTGAGGGGGAGGGGTTCTGTTTAATGCAGGGAGATTTACTGGTGTTTCACCATTGCGGTTTCATCAATTCTGATGAAGCCGCAATGGTGAAGTGTTAGTTTGTATCTTTCTTTGTATTTTTCGAATGTGTCTGCTTTAACGTGAGCAAAGGCTATATAAACAATAATTATAAAGTGTGGACAATTTTCTTTTGGCGGCTGTGTATAAATAAGGGTCACGTGTCATATCGGATGGTTGGAAAACTGTGTTTGAATTGTGTTAACTCTGATGAAGCCGCAATGGTGAAATATTAGTTAATATATCTCTCTTTGTAATTTTCGAATTTATCTACTTTATCATGAGCAAAGGCTATATAAACACGATTTATAAAGTAATTCTCAGTTTTGGGCCAAAGTTAAGCTCACTAATGACTAATTTTAAATAATCCCAATCGACTGACTCGAAAGCCGCTTCAAAATCAGCGGCTATTATGATCCCTGGCTTTTTATTGTTATTAGTCCAGTTAATTATATCAAGCACAAGTCTTGTATTTTCTCCAATATACCGGCCGGAAGTGTAGGATGTTTGCGCTGGGCTAATTAACTTTGGCATTACCTTTTTAAGTCTCATGGCGATTGCGGTTGATATAATCTTATAGTCTGAATTTAACAATGTAATTGGTCTCCATCCCTTATAAGTATGAGGTGATTTCCCTTTCTTATGGATAAGTGTGATGATGCCCTCACGGTGAGAAGGAAGCTCGTAACCTTCAGTCAATGAGGTTTTAACTGCCCGGTACAGAAATGGACCTAATTCTGACCAAAAACAACGGAAGAATTCGACTGGGAAGCCATTTGAACCGGGAGTCTTGCCTTTCTTCATAGAGTTTAATGCACTAGTTAATTCCAACATTGTTATATCCGCGTCGAGTTCCGTCCTATTGTTTGAATCTAGCCTATTTGTTATATGATTCGCTATGAATGGCGTATAACTGACGTATATAATCTGGCGTATAACTATCCCTGGAAATATATTTATTTTGCAAAATATTCGAGAAGTTTTAAATTATTTCATCCGCCTTTGAAATGATGTCATTCCCGTCATTGATATATTGAATGCATTTCTTGTTATAGTTTCTTTTCTCTAAAGATAAAAAATACTTAGAATTTCTCTCCCCATGCTCATGCCAGGCCACCCGCGACCGAACAATCAGTCCGTCAATAATTGGACGTCTTAGCTCTTCAAGTTTGGTTTTGATTATGTTTAGCTGAGTAGCATCACTTTGAAGGCCTGATGATGTAAATTTGTTTTCTGCTTCAGTAATTTCGGCCATTATCTTCGCTTCTGTTGTCCTTACGCGTTTTGCTTTTTGTTTAGAAAACTTAACTGTATCTCCTCTGATCATCATAATCAAAGTTTCATAGAAAAGGCAGTCGTTTATTGTTAGTTGTATGGATTTATAATACTTATCATCATTATACACTACTTATCATATACAGGGACCGCGTATTGTCGGACTGTGTCGCCGATGCAAGATTTTACCGTTTTAATATAATCTTCGTCTGTTAAATGTGAAATATTAAATTTCCCGATACCATTTCCTCTTTGATTTTTACTTTGTATTGATAAGGTTATTATGTTATGGTCTGTACGATATCCTGGCAACATTTCGACATCTGACACATAATTCAAAAGGTCATCGCTAACAAAAAACATGTCTAGACGTCCACGCTTTAAAGGATTTATCAGCGACCACGTGTAATTACGGGCCATGGGATGCAACTGACGCCATGCATCAATTAAGTTGTACTTATATGATAGCTCCAGAAAAGTTTGTTTTGCATGAGTATTATTTTCCCCGACATAATTAAACGAGTCTGCAACCGGATCTATCGCAAAGTTTAAGTCTCCTGCGACGATTATGTAATCGACGTTGAATTGGTCTAATCTTTGATTCAACTCTCTGTAAAAGGATGGGCGATCTTCGTTCGGTCCATAAATATTTACGAAAACATAAGATTCAGTGTTAATTTTACACGTAACTATGACGTAGTGGCCACAATCTGATCTGATATTTAGTAGTAACTTACAATGCACATTACGGTGCATTGTAAGTTACTACTAAATAAAATACTTGTCCCTCGGCTTCTCGATAAGAAACATGAGTGATAAGCTTTACCTCGCCATAAACTGTCAAAGTACGGTATTGTCTTTGTTGTCAAATGTGTATCCTGTAGGAATATAATATTGAAGTTTTTGTTTCGAATGTAATGCGTATCCTGTATTTACATCTCGTCGTTTTCTCTGATCGCCAAGGCCCCGGCAGTTCATAGACATAATTTGTATGTTATCCATTATTATTGAGTAGTTAGTAAGTGCTTTAGACAATGGAACACTGTCCGGCAGAGCTGGAGGGACAAAGGCACGATGAAATATACTGATATTATGAAATTGCTGACCACGCCTGGCACGGCCCGTGCTGCCCTCGAACACGTGTGGTCAAGCTGAGTGAAGCTGCTGTGTTGGTGTGTGTGCGCCTGTACGTGTGCGTGAGTGTTTGTGTGAGTGTGTGTGAGAGTGTTTGACACTCAAATCGAACCCGGTTGGCTTTATATCGTGAAGGTACAGTTACTGCCTTACTCAAACACGTGACCATCGGCCAGGGAGCGCCCTGCCCAGGAGCGCCAAAAAGCAATACCACAATACTGAATGAATCTATGCATCGAATACCCTTCACTAACCGTACAAAAACCGGGTCATGGCCGGATCCGGATCCGCATTTTTTTTTGGGGGGGGGGGGGGGTGGGGTGGGAGGGGAGTTGTTCTCCGCTCACCCCGTAGTCCAGCCTATAGCTATATGCCGCCGCGGGTGAAGAGGAGAACGCTCCCCTCCGGAGGCGGGGAACCGAATGACTTGCGCCAGTAGACAGACTCGAACCCGGAACCCTTGGATTCCGAGTCAGACGCTCTACCAACTGAGCCATCCGGCCCCCTCCCCGCCGACCGCGGAGACGCCGCCACAGGCGACGGACGCCAGGCCGCGCTGCCGCACGAGACCACCGAGCAGCCGGCGCAGCCGGCCGCCGCCACCCGAACGCAGACGCCCCGGCGCCAGCCAGCACACCTGACACGGACCCGGCCACACCCGGCTCCTGGAAAGCACGCAAGATCAGACACCATCGCCACGAAAAGGGCCGTCGAGACCGCGCGAAGCGCGTTATCATAGGCTCTTTACTACAC
>JAXIVJ010000530.1:197500-210000 GCA_036785665.1 Chirona hameri
CACTTTAGCTCATGTGGGATATGTATCATACCTTTGACAGCACTTTAGGTGATCATAGGCGCAATCGAAGGCCATGGATGGCAAGTATTGTCCATAAACTCAAATACTTCGATTTTGACGTTTGACTTGACCGTGACCTGACATGTGACCTTAATTTGAAATGTTTAAGTGTGCGTTAGGTTTTATCTCATTGAGCGCTTTCGAATGCCGCCTTGCGCGTCCGCTGCGATCATTGGTTCTGAAGATACCAGGGGGGGGGGGGGGGGCTAACAAAGCCCCCCCCCCCCTCAGTGAGTCGTGTTACAGAATATACCCAGTGACTGCCGGGTTAAGGCTCCAGAGGTCATAAATGGTCAAAAAGGGCTGTTTGTGGCAAAACAAAATCGCAAATAACTTTTTATCTAATGAAGATAAATACATACTGTTGACGCCATCGTGTTTGTCTCGTCAAGGCGCGTCGAATGTTTTTAAAACTCAGGTCAAGGTGAAGCGGTGACCCAAGTAGGTCATGTTCATATCTTCGGAAGAGGAAGCATTTGAATATTTCCCCATTGACTTATCATGGGGAGGTTACGAGATTGACCCGACCGCAGGTCACCGATATCATAAATCCGAGATACAAATTATAGATACTCGTAACCATATGACACCCAGTAAGTTTGAAACTGATGGGTCAAAAACGTTGGCTGTGGTACGACAGCAAACTTTATTGGTGGTGGGGTCACGTGACCTGGTCTGGTGACCTGAACTGAGATGACCCGGAGTATTTTTTCTCACAAAATGTGGGTAATAGATGCCCCAACACCTGTGCCAAAAACGGCGACGCTGTTTTTTTCGTGTGAATAACGCCACAACTCTACTTTTCAGATGACGAGGCCATAGAGGCTGTCATCGATCTACTCGGCAGCGACCTTTCGTCTCTGGTGGGGGAGACAGCGGAGCAGCCGAGAGTGGAGCCGGCCACTGGCTGCTCGTACTGTGTGACCGTGGAGGAGCTGAAAGTCGGCGAAGCTGGCAGTCTCGCCAGCGCCCTGCTCTTGTGGGCCATTGCCCATGTAGTCTTCGCCCAAAGAGTGCGTCGTAACGCCCGCCGCCCACCATACTTCTTATTACAGCACTTCGTGCTGGACATCCGCGAAACGGCGACGCTGCCACGCGCTGTTTGGCGGGCGGCCAAGGCCCTGGGGGCAGCCGAGTGATAGTGCGGGCGGCAAAGACGCTGGAGGCAGCCGAGGGGGCAGCCGAGTGATGGTGCGGGCGGCAAAGACGCTGGAGGCAGCCGAGTGATAGTGCGGGCGGCAAAGACGCTGGAGGCAGCCGAGGGACAGCCGAGTGATAGTGCGGGCGGCAACGACGCTGGAGGCAGCCGAGTACGTTGCGTGACGGGGGTGCAGCCGAGTACGTTGCGTGACGGGGGTGCAGCCGAGTACGTTGCGTGAGGGGGGTGCAGCCGAGTGCGTTGCGTGAGGGGTGCAGCCGAGTACGTTGCGTGAGGGGGGTACAGCCGAGTACGTTGTGTGAGGTGGTGCAGCCGAGTACGTTGCGTGAGGGGGTACAGCCGAGTACGATGCGTGAGGGGGGGGGGGCAGCCGAGTACGTTGCGTGAGGGGGGTACAGCCGAGTACGTTGCGTGAGGGGAGTACAGCCGAGTACGTTGCGTGAGGGGGTGCAGCCGAGGGGGCAACCGAGTACGTTGCGTGATCTCTGCTAGTAATGTTTGTGTTTTGTTCTTGTTGAATACATTGTTACATTTTTAACATTTATTTATGGGAACTGGTGGAATATATCATCCACGAGTCGTATAGGTGGTCTTGTGTCATGCCACCTCATTTCCTCGGCAGAGAGCACGAGATGGTCTCGTTGGAGAAAGTACATGGAATGAGAGATTATCAGGAGCATCAGGAGAGATAAAGATAGGCGTGCGGAGACAAAACACGTACATTTAGAACCTCTATATAGGTCTCGTAAAAGATACTGGAAGCATCTCGACCGGAAAGTGCCAAGAGATGAAACCGACGCGTTATCTTTGAAGAGACCATGAGGACATTATATGGTCTACGGGGCCGCAAAATATTTACTTACGGATACCGTTTTTTGTTCGAAAAGGTCTCTGAGGAGTGAGCTTCTTTGCGAAGATGTGCTGGTGGTTTCTGGGAAGGCTCATGCACGGTTTACGAAGAAGCCATTGAGGTGAAGTGAATTATCTCACAAGAGACCGAAGATGATGCGCGGTTTCGCTCAAGCCAAACGAAAAATTAAATGGTCTCAAAAAGGGTGGCTCTTTGCAAAGTCGTTTTAAATGCCTCGGAGACTTTCTCATGGGCTTTTCTGTTTCTCAGTGCAGAGTTCGAAGATTTCCACCGGGCCGTCGCTCGGAAAGTGGGAGGAGCTTGTTTGTGTGTGTGGGTGTGTGGGTGTGTGGGTGTGTGGGTGTGTGGGTGTGTGGGTGTGTGGGTGTGTGGGTGTGTGGGTGTGTGGGTGTGTGGGTGTGTGGGTGTGTGGGTGTGTGGGTGTGTGGGTGTGTGGGTGTGTGGGTGTGTGTGTGTGTGTGTGTGTGTGTGTGTGTGTGTGTGTGTGTGTGGGTGTGTGGGTGTGTGGGTGAGTGGGTAGGTGGGTGCGTGCGTGCGTGCGTGCGTGCGTGCGTGCGTGCGTGCGTGCGTGTGTGCGTGCGTGCGTGCGTGCGTGCGTGCGTACGTGCGTGCGTGCGCGCGCGCGCGCGTGTGTGTGTGTGTGTCCGACGGAGCATATTGGCACGTGGAGCACAAACAGCCGGGCCGATTTCGACGCGGGGGCACCGTACGATGCGGGAAAACGAGGGACAGATGGTGGTACCATTTTTGGCTCAATCGATGGCACGTGGCACTTACCAAGTGCCAAAACGTGGGTGTCATCATTTTTTCTCTTTTTTGGCCTCCTCGGGTCACACTGTTGGTGACACAGACTTGCTACTCTCAGGTCACGTACGCGATACAGCGGCCCAAAATCCATCAATGGCCGCCGATCCTGAGAGGGGCAAAATAAACCCCCCAGGGGGTAAAACCAAATTACGATTTTCACATATTTTATTATTTTTTTTCATATTTTTCCACACACAAAATGGAGTTATTGCCTGAAATCGATAGACGATACCAAAATATATTTGTAAATTGGGCACATTCTACATATACCCATTCCTACCGAAAGATATTTAAAGTTAAAGTTGATAAGCGTTCCACGCTTATAACGATCGGTACTCACAAGTACTTAATAACTAATTCACGGTCCGAGCTCAAATTAGCCTGCCTACGCATTGTTATTTATCATGAATGTATATAATATGTTTCATGCACTCTGTCTTTTGCGAATATGTACCAAACTTAAAACTTCTATGAAAAGTCAACAAACATTTGAAAACGTGCATTGAAATCGGCTCTTTAGTTTGGCCCCGGACGACGCCCTATTTAGCGTTCATTACATTAATTCATTCATTCATTACTAATTGGATGTTTTCCCACGAATTTTCAACATACAGGTATTCAATTGGTTGTAATGCACTCATGAAACATTTATCTGAACCGCTTTTCCGTAATCAATCAATAAACATCTTAGAATACCGTGATACATTCGGCGGATTAACTTGGCCCCCATGACGACTGATTCATTGTATGCGATTTGTTGAGAGGTAATTCAAGAACGTTGAACAGATTGATACAAAAGTGCCAGTGCATTTCGCGTTTCCAATAGTGGAGGGAAACCACGGGCCATGAACTGCGAAAGAAGTATATGTACTTGCTTTTAATTTTTTCCGAACTTCCAACTTTGAATTAGGGAATAATTGTATTTCATTCTTAAATTTATATCACATCAGTTTTATAACATAACGGTAGCCTCATAAATTATTGTTGAAAACAAAATCAAAAGTTCGTTATTTCCCTTTAATAATTAATTAATTTGAATCACAAATTTAATCTAAAATGGGCATTAGCCGTTTTCACGAAGGATTATTGCGCTGTAAAGATTCTGAAAAGTTTCTGAGAAGTTCTAAAAAGTTTTAGTATAAATGTCTTAGTTTAAAGGTTTTAGGTATAAAGGTCTTCTTCTATACTAATAATTTTACACCCAAACTTTTAAAACAAAATCCAGAAACTTTTTAGAGTCTTTTCAGCGCAATATTCCTTCGTGAAAACGGCTATCGACTGCATTTTTAATATAATAAAATAGTGCCTACGAACACAACGAACAAAAACTGACTGGTACGACGGACGGCTTAGCTCCCTTTATACTAGGTTGTAAGTTGATACAAAATGATACATGATTACTATTTGATAACCCTAAATGTTTCAAGCGGCTTGGGGCGCTGGCAATCTTCACCGGTTACAAGGTGAAAAAGCAAGATTTTGCTAATGTAGGGTCTAGAAGAAAAATCTGCACATAACTGTCCTGAAACGTCAAAAGTATTAATATCGAGAAGAAAATGTCAGCCATATAACAATTGCGCCGCCAAGAGGCGGTGAAATTGAGGTTTTGGAAAGCTGGAGCACTATTTCGCTATTTGAATCAGACCGTATAGGGTTATCACGAGGAAATGAGACGAGCAAATGGGAGGGCCAAAAATCATGTTACCCCCCCCCCCATTAAGGCTAAATGTGTCCCCTGGAGCCGCCGATGCCGCTGCCGATCCCCATAGTCTAAGCTCGTGTCGCCAAAATGACCACCCAGTCCAAAATCCTTACGGGAGGCCCTGTATTGTATAGTTTGCGCTGCCCGTCCGGGCCTCTAACTTACCATCTTCTCAGCTTCGCCAGGGGAATTTGGAAAACGATACATGGCTGGGGTTTGCGTTCGAAGAACGCCCTTGGACTGCTCTAGCATACCAAACATAATGTATTCCGTTTTCACGGTGAATACGACTGTGCACAATCTGAACGTGCAAAATTCGGGCAACACCGGCGACACACTTAGGGTCGGTGCGGGTATAGGATCGTCGAAAATAACATTTTTGAGCACGGTATTGGAATCAGCGTGTCTTGAAACATTGGGAATCACCCGTTCCCCAAAGTTGTTATGAATTTCTGGATAAATGAGCCAGCCTAATACATATGTGCCGAACTGTAACAAACAACTGGTAACAGTACGAATGGTTTGAAAGTAGCAAGAGGCAGAACGACTTTCCGCGCATAAATGGTCCCTGTGGATCAGGAGAAGCCAGGTGGGGAGATGGATTGGGTCTGGTCTGGCCTGGTCCTGGCCTGGTCCCCATTATTAGCTCTTCGGTCCAGTAAGTTAGGCACCACTGGGGCAGCTTCCGGGTGCCGATGTCCGCGTCGTTGCGCTCGCGTCGCCTTTTTCGCAACTCGGCAGACTACACTGAGAGAAAAAGACACTATGGGTCTTACCAGCCCCCCTAGTAAAAAGTGTGTAAAGTTAGCAGCAGTTCGATATTCAGATATTCAGTAGATATTCGGAAATCGACGACCCCTTCGATTTCGCTCAAATTTTGCACACAGGTAGCCAATGGCCTCCTGAACATCCCCCTCGACGGATTTTGCGATGCATCCCATAGTAGTCGTTTTCACTAAGGATTTTGCGTGTGGGGCGATTGGGGCGTTTGGGGGTAAATGGGTCTATAGCTTGTAAGATCACGGCTTTTCCCGGTGATTTTTTTTGTATCAATCACAATTTAATGAAATAGTGTATAAGTATGTGCTCTTACAATGCAATATTTGCCGTTAGTTTGCTTTGAATATTCAAATTCATGAGCAAATCTGGCAATTTTGGGTTGTGTTAGTTCCTTCTACAGAATATACCGAAAACGCCCCAAAAGACGCTAAAAAGTATACTAGATAATCAGATTTAATTAAATAAAATACGCAATTGACAGTTAGTTAGGGAAAAACTGAAGATATTAATGGCAAAGAAATATAACATTATGATGAAAAACGCAATCAAATGTCAAAAGCATATACAGACCTTAATTCAACGTCGCTCCGTCCCGCTGAGATCGTCCATTTTAGAGGTAACTTCGTTGGTTTCCGAAAACCGGAACAATCCTTACGCATTTCGAATCACACCAAATGTTTTTTATTTGACTAATTTATTAATTGATGAATCTCACAAAAAGCTGAAAAAGGCACTTATAACCCCATGAAACATGCGGGCTTTCTGCAGCCACTGGTACTGACAACTAAAAAATGTTTTTTGTCTTCCCCGGACCGGCCTATAGCCATTTTTCCGGGGGGGGGGGAAGTCCGCCCCTGTAGCTCAGTTGGGAGAGCGCCGGGCTTCAGACCTCACCCGGTAGTGGCAGCCCAGGTTCGAGTCGCTTCGGCGCTCGCTATTTGCCCCTGACTGGGATGGCCTGTGGCCGGTGGCAGCGGTCACACTCAAGGTCAGGTGACTTCAGAGGGCGGGGCGGACCGTGTCCAGTTATGTCGGGCACGTACAACTTTCACTTCTAAATTCTGCCGGACGCCAGAAATTGCTCGATCGGGTGGTGGGGTCAGGGCCTACGCAACAAGCTATGCTTAGCGCAGGGCCTGATCTCGCAAATCCATCTATTCAAAAACATTCGGACTAAATTTGTTAAAATAAAATAAAATCACATCTGGCAATTTGCCAGGAAAATAATTACGTTAACCGGTGTATGTGAACCCGGAGCAAGCTAGGGAGTAGGGTATCTATTTTACGTTAGTGAATTGTTCAAAGTAAATATAATATCTAGCCTTACGTTAAGTATTTCGTTCAAGGTCAAACATAAGTAAAACACGAGACACACATACATACATATTTTATTATACACTCACGAACACATATACACTTGAACACAGTGTCAGTGTTGATGGAGCCGGGGTGCCATCATTGCAACAACGGGAGACTGTTGCCAGTCTCCCTGGCTCCGGCGCCCCGGCGAGACCTGGTTGTGGGACGTATTTAGCTGCGGGAAAAGTCCTGAATGGCTGCTCTAGATCGAACGGACGCCATTGCTGGGTGCAGATCACGGCTCTGCACATGCGCAACGTGAAGTCAGGCGACCGGCCGTCCCGTCGCCATGGTGAAAGGGCGGCGGCGCCTGCGCAGAGCCAGCGCAGAGCCGGAGCCAGCATTACCGTCATCTTACAACACATGATCAAAACGAAATCGCTAATTATCATTAATCCTTGCTTTCAAAAGTGAATATGACCGAAATATGAATGGACATCTAGTTTTCATTGAAATAAGCTATTATTCCTGAAAACCATGTCGTTACCAAATATGACCATTTCCCGAACCAGCCACTTCCGGGATTCGAGCAAGATGGCGTCGCACAAACACCCCAGCCGTCTGGCAACACCAGAGCTAGTTTAAGATGAAATTGTTAATTTTAAGTAAACTATGGTGTTATCATTAAAATGGAATTTCCCCCAAAAATGCATTAATTCATAAAGTTGCGATTGATACTAAAAATAACTTGGAAAAGCCGTGTTCTTACCAGCTAGCATTTACCCTAAACGCCCCAATTGCCCCCAAACGCCCAAACGCCCCAATCGCCCCAATCGCCCCAAACGCAAAATCCTTTGTGCAAACGGCTAGAAGCCGCTTTCACGAAGGATTTTACGTTTGGAGCGATTGGGGCATTTGGGGCGTTTGGGGCGATTGGGGCGATTGGGGCGTTTGGAGCGTTTGGGGCGTTTGGGGCGTTTGGGTCTATAGCTCGTAAGAACACGGCTTTTCCCGGTGATTTTTGGTATCAATCGGAACTTTATGAATTAATGCATTTTTCTGGAAATTCAAATTTCATGATAACACCATAGTTTACTTAAAATTAACAATTTCATCTTAAACTAGCTCTGGGGATGCCAGATGGCTGGGGTGTTTGTGCAACGCCATCTTGCTCGAATCCCGGAAGTGGCTGGTTCGGGAAATAGTCATATTTTGCAACGACATGGTTTTCAGGAATAATAGTTTATTTCAATGAAAACTAGATGAATGGGTCCATTCATATTTTCAGTCATATTCACTTTTGAAAGAAAGAATTAATGATAATTAGCAATTTCGTTTTTATAATTTTGCGAGGACGGGATTTCCGTTGAAATACTGTTTAAAGGAAGAACGGTATTTGTAAGTCCCGGCGCATTTTGTTGTTCAATTTTGCGCGCCAGTGACAATCAGCAAGTCTCAGCTTAAAGGGAGTGTGCCTTCTGTTTTGGAATGTCAAAAATATTTTTCATACGGTAAGTAGCTGTTGGTTTAATTGTTGTATATGATGAAATTCACATCTGGAGCCCCTTTAGCTGAATTTTCACTTATATTGTTTTTTGTTTATTTTTGTTTCGATATCTATAAAACGATCGCCACTATGGTGATGTTATGTAAAACGGCGCACATAAGACAATACAATTACGGTCACATCATGCAAGATAGAAAGACGAGCTTTGCACAGCACGTTCTTGCCACTGTTAACTTTATTATGTGCAAGTTTCGTAGCTCTAAATTGATATCTTCTCCAAAAAATGGCCATCGGCTATCATCGAAATGGCCATCATCGGAAAACATGATGGCCGTCCAGTTTCTGTTCGGCTGCTGCTATCAGCGTGCACGAGCTGTTTTGTTGAATTGCTATTGGCCGGCGCTAACAATATGCTTGCAGTTTAATCGATAGTTGCAGTGCTTCTAGTAGCGGAAGCCCTCTGGAGTCTGCCCGATAACTTTTTGCTCCCAAGCAAATTCCTGGAGTCTTTGAATATCTCAGCAACTAGGGTGAATCTGGAAAAATGAAGTATTGGTTCAATTCAGAAAATTGTGTTCTATAGACCAGTGTCAATAACCCCAACTAAGCGATGTGAGTAGGCACACTCCCTTTAATCTTGCTCTGAGTAGTGGAGGCAAGGCAAGACCCACGGTCATAGAATACGCAAGACTTAACTAGACAGACGGCAAGACAGTGCAGTGGTCTTCGCGCAGTTCGCGCATATGAGAAGAAACTTGGGAAAGTATAATCACATGCTCTTTTTAGTTCCTTAATTGCCCATTTACCTTGTGTCTTTGTGTGACAGGTTTATACGTGCGACAGGTGCGCCTAAATGTGAGATGTGTGAGAAGTGAGCAAATGTGTGATATATGAGTGTGATAATGTGAGAAATGTGAGATGTTTGATAAAGCTTGGATCATTTCAGAGACAGAGTTTTTAGTTTCCTATGTTCTTTGGGCCATGAACTCACCAACGTTACATTTGGCCCCACCAAATTTGTATTTTACCATTCCAAATTTGGCTATATTTTGAATTATATAAATATTAAAATAGCTGATTTTCCAGCTGTGACCACACCAACATTAGTCGGGGAAGGTTTGGTCATCCGCTCCCATTTTTAGCAACTGATATTTTTAGCCTGCTAAAAATGGGAACGATACCGCTATTTTTGGGAACGCTGAAGCCATTTCCTTCCACAGGTAACTGCGATTGAAAACGCTCAAGAGAGGACAAAAAAGTGACATATATCAACAGTTTCATGAAAAAGAGCTTGAAACAATCTCCATTTGAGCCGTTGGGAATTAATATTCCACCTTGTTTTTTGTGCAATTCTTTTTTGAAGTTTTACAATGGACCTCAAATTGCATGATACCATAGGCGTAGGAACGGGGGCAGGGGGGCAGCCGCCCTCCAACATTGTAATATTACGCCTATGGGCGTTGCATGGAAAGAATCAACTTCAGAATGCCTTCCCCGAACTTGAACATAGTTCCTGCGCCCCTGCATGATACCCTTTACAAAAATGTTTGTATTTAAATTACATTTCAGAACTTAACATCACAATTTTAAGGCTTAAAACTAATTTTTTTGGCCCACTGACAGCAGTTTTAGTGTGAAAGTATTGTTTTTTAACAAAGCTGGCAGGTTCATTGCAAGGACTTATGAGACATTGTGTTGTGGTGTGCGCACTTGGGACCAATCAATAAGTAGGTAATAGCGAGTACATGTGTCAAAATATGGATAAGTGTGGTCGTAAATTATCGGTTTGCGTTCCGTTCTTTGCTGATACACATCATTTGTGGGTAATAGCTATGATTCGCTTGTTATGCCTGTTATAATATGCCTTCCATTTGCACCAATTTTATGTCCGCGAAGTTAGCGTCATCGTCATCACACAACTCCAGCGTCAACTTTTTATTTCCCCAAACTTCGTGTATAGGTCATTCAGACAATGCTTATTCCAAAATCAAGTCCATTTTGCGATAAGGGTTGACCTAGGTCAAATTTCAGGACGGGGAACGCGCTGGAGCCTAGAGTTACCGTCCAATTTGTTCCAAAATGGCCTCATACGATTCCTTGGGTCAAAACCTAGCGTGAGCGAGACTGTCAGTTCAAGGTCATGTCCTTCCAGGTCAAATTTCATGTCAAAGGACGGGGAACGAGCTGGAGCCTAAAGTTACCGTCCGATATGCTTTAAAATGGCCTCAAACGATTCCTTGGTCAAAATTTAGACAGGAGAGAGACTTTCAGTCCTGACCTGAAAGGTCAAATTTCAGGTCAAAGGACAGGGAACAGCGTTAACGATTCATTTTCTCCAATACTTCGTGTATAGGTCAATCAGACCATGCTGATTCCAATAATCAAGTCTATTTTGCGATAGCCATGACCTTCTAGGTCAAATATTAGGTCAAACGAAGGAGAACTGCGCTGGAGCCTAAAGTTACAGTCCGATTTGCTTTAAATTGGTATCAAACGATTCCTTGGGGTCAAACGTAGCGTGAGCGAGACTTGCAGATCCTGGCCTTCAAGGTCAAACTTCAGGTGAAAGGACAGGGAAAAGGACTGGTTGATTTCCCCAACTTCGTGCATAGGTCAATCAGACAATTCTGATATCCAAAATCAAGTCCATTTTGCGATAGTGATTGACCTTTTAGGTGAAATTTGAGGTCAAACGAAGGGGAACGCGCTGGAGTATAAATTTACCGTCCGATTTGCTTAAAATTGTCTCAAACGTATTCTTGGGTCAAAATCTAGCGTGAGCGAGACTTTCAGGTTTCCGGGTCATGACCTTTCAGTACAAATTTCAGGTAAAACGAAGAGGAACTAGCTTGGAGCCTAAAGTTCCCGTCCGATGTGCTTTAAAATGGTCTCAAACAATTCCTTGGGTACAAATCAGCGAGACTTGCAGGGTCCTGACCTTAAATGTCACATTTTCAGGCTATAGGACATGGAACAGCGTTAACGTTGATTTTCCCCAAACTTCGTGCATAGGTCAATAAGACCATGCTGATTCCAAAAATGAAGTCCATTTTGCGATAACGATTCACCTTCTAGGTCACATTTGAGGTAACATGAAGGGAACGTGCTGGAGCGTAAAGTTACGTCTAATTTGCTTTAAAATGATCTCAAACGATTCTTTGGATCAAAATATAACGTAAGTGAGACTTTCAGGTTTTCAGGTCATGACCTTTTAGGTTAAATTTAAGGTAAAAAGACAGGGAACTGGCTGAAGCCTAAAGTTACCGTCCAATTTGCTTAACAATGGTCTCAAACGATTCCTTCGGTCAAATCTAGCGAGAGCGATACTGTCAGGTTTCAAGGTTATGTTCTTCCAGGTCAAATTTCAGGTCAAAGGACGGGGAACGAGCTGGAGCCTAAAGTTACCGGCCGATTTGCTTTTAAAATGGTCTCAAACGATTCCTTGGGACAAAATCTGGCGTCAGCGAGACTTTTCAAGTCCTGACCTTTATGGTCAAATTTCAGGTATATGACCGGGGACAGCGTTAACGGTTAAATTCCCCAAACTTCATGCAAAGGTAAATCAGACCATGTTGATTCCAAAAATCAGAGTCTATTTTGCGATATCTTTTTACCTTCTGGTCAAATTTTAGGGTCAAACGAAGGAGAACGCACAGGAGCCTAAAGTGACTGTCCGATTTGCTTTTAAATGGTCTCAAGGATTCCTTGGACATACGTGAGCTAGACTTTCAGGTGTCCAGGTCATTACCTTTCAGTCAAATTTCAGGTCAAGGACGGGGAACGCGCTGGAGCCTGAAGATCCCGTCCGATTTGCTTTAAAAATGGTCTCAAAACGATTCCTTGGGTAACAATCTAGCGTGAGCAAGACTTTCAGGTTTCCAGGTCATTACCTTTCAGGTCAAATTTTAAAATGGTCTCAAAGGATAACATGTTATACCATGTTGAAGCAAATCGGACGGTCACTTTAGGCTTTAGCGCGTTCCCCGTCCTTTGAACTGAAATTGACCTAAAAAGTCATGACCTGGAAACTGAAAGTCTCGCTCCCGCTAGATTTTTCACCCAAGGAATCGTATGAGACAATTTAAAGCAAATCGGACGGTAAGTTGAGGCTCCAGCTGGTTTCCCGTCCTTTGACCTGAAATTTGACCTGAAAGGTCATGACTTGGAAACTTGAACATCTCGCCTCATGCTATATTTTTACGCAGGAATGGTTTGAGACCATTTAAAGCAAATCGGACGGTAACTTAAGGCTCCAGAGCGTTCCCCTTCGTTTGACCTGAAATTTGTACTGAAAAGTCATAACCTGGAAACCTGA
>JAXIVJ010000530.1:215000-218677 GCA_036785665.1 Chirona hameri
GAAAAATTGAGTGAAAGAATAGCGAAGATGAAATGTGGGGAATTTAAATAATGTTAAAAAAACATTATGGGGGATATGAGGGATTATGAGATTCCATACATGAACATGAGTACCAAACGCAAAATTGAATTTATGCAAAAATATATATTATATTTGGAAAAAATATATTATATATATTTTCCAAAACTTAGTCACTCAAAAAATTTACAACAATTATATATTTTGAATTATGCGTTCTGTGAAGCTTTACACCCCGTGAAAGCTTTACAAATGTTTGGGATTCTACTACAACACCCTTTGCTTGCTCGTGTTCTTCTCGGGCTGCACGCCCTATACGTGCGAACAGACGAGTCGTCTCACCGGTGCGGGGGGGGGCGAAACTTGTTGGGGAAAACTGTGAAGCAGCGCATCTCCTGAGGTTGAAGAGAATATTTCAGATCGGAGCAACGCATTTGCAAGGATAGCAGCAGCCGTAAGACCTGCTCTTGAAACGGGACTCGACATTATAATTATTTGTGAATATATGATTTGCTATCTAAAAGGTATGATATGTATACTGCCAAAAAAAAACAATCTCCGATTTTTAAAGGCCAATGGAACATGAAATCTGCATGTTTTATTACCATGGTAACGATTCATCTTTATTTGGGTAACGAAGAACACCATCACTAAAATTTACGATACGAAAACGACACGAAGGATTCACTATTTGGCATGTGCGTTCTGCCAGTAATATCTTTTATAGCGTCCTGTACAACAATCTCTGAAAAATCGTCCAATGTGATCGCCATCTTCGGTGGATAAAGTGCCCTTTTAATTCTTTGAGATATTTGCTTTGTGCGTGTGCTATGAAGTGATGGGACCGAAGTCGAAAGATTGCGAGCTGACTAAGTGTCTATGAACACATCTTGACGCACAGGACACGAGAGTAGTGCGAATCGTACATGGCCATTGGCTGAATTCGATTTCTTCTGGCGTACATTCAGATTCTTCCTCCTTCTTGTAAAAATGTCCGCAGATTATTTTCGTCGCCCGGGACATTCTCACAACTTCCCAACATGCATGTTTCCCTATTGAATGTCGCATACTGTTTTGCTATGCAGCATTTATGGCATGAGTTGAACGACTGATTTCAGGCATACAGCTTAGGATATTGGTTTATGTACGTAAATGCAAACAGCATGCGTGCCGCTGGCTCAGGCAAAATGCACCACGGTGGACCTAAGGCTTCGCAAAGACCGAAAATCTCACTGACTCTGGTGTTTCGGACTTATACCTGATTCCTAGCATTTAACATTTCACCTAGATTGGACAGCACGAGGCGCTTCTGGTGGTGGCGTTTTCCCCAGTCAGGATTACGTACACTGACTGAGTCTTTTGGCCAGGGCAAATTCTACTGATATCGTCCCGTTCATAAAATTGTTCGACGGCATTCTTTTTGGCGTCTGAAATTGGTCACTGATGGATTCTTTTGCACCCGGAATGGCTAGTACACCCTCCGCCTGCTTCAAGAGCTCGACTTCGTTTCACCATGTGAATTGTTTCGCAACCATGCAGCAGGTCTTTCGATAGTAAACGGTTGATAGCGTCAGGATCTGAAGCATGATCGCGTAAGAAGTTTGAGTATGGTTGAATTTATCGACAAGCTCGGCCATCATTTTTTTTCGTACAACTCTATGTTTGGGAATCGCTTCATCACCCCTGGGATTGTCTATGTCCGCAAGGGATCCACTTCGACACCGTATGAAGCCTGACAGACGTTTTGCAACCGCAGATTTCACGGATGGACAGCTCCCTTTTGCATTTCCGTTTCGTTGGTTGGGTCCTTATCAAACCCTCTCCTGAAACGATTGAGAATACTTAACTTAATTTCACCAAAATGTGCAAAACCGAACAGTGAACACTCAAACCCTCGGATATATCCGAGTTTTCACCTTTGGGGGAATTATCGTCTATACCTTATATTGACCAGGCCCAGTCACATGGGGTATATGTCTGTAACACGACTCACTGGGGGGAGGGGGGGGGGGTGGGTGGGGCTTGTTAGCCCCCCTGGGTATCTCCAGAACCAATGATTGGCAGCGGGGACGCGCAAGGCGGCATCGAAAGCGCTCATATGAGATAAACCTAACGCAAACTTTAAAAAAAAATCAATTAAGGTCACATGTCCAGGTCACGGTCAAAAAGTCAATTTTAAAATCGAGGTATTTGAGTTTTATGGACAATCCTTGCCATCCATGGCCTTCGTTTGCGCCCTATGATCCACCTAAAGTGCTGTCAAAGGTATGATACATATCCCACATGAGCTAAAGTGAGGATGTTGGAAAAGATGCAAGGTCAAGGTCAGGTCACAAAAGGTCACTACACACAAAATATCTACGAAAGTCATGCAGCACAATGTTTTCATGGATGCTTTTCCGCGTAGATTTTCGATAGTGGTAGTCATTTTAACCACCTGACTTTCATTTTACGCGGAAGTAAGTGTCAAGTAGGTCAAAGTTCAGGTCACTGAAGGTCAACATTTGAAATTCATAAATCGAAATGAACAAAACATGTTTATATATCAAGTTTTATATAAAACAGACAGTGCCTGCAGGTATTTGTCGTGTAATCCGGTCAAAAAGCAAAAAAGCGCGATTTCAAATATGACGTCATGATTTACCCAACTTTATATGCCATGACAGTCCAAAAGGATGATATCATTTTGAAATTTAGTATGGTAGTCTGCCCAATATGTCGTTATCTGGACATATATTACCGGTTTTTTCAATATCTTTGAAAAATTTGATTTTGTGAGACATTAAAAAAAAAGGGGAGTCAAAAACAAAAAAGCGAGGATAGCTGGTTTGTAGGCCTTGCAATTGTCTACCTTTATTGCCGTTTTATTTGTATTGCATTTTGCTTCAAATACGGCATTTGTACGCCTGGCAATGTTTAGCTGATTTTTGGTGTCAATCATCGTGTTTAAAGACGTCACTATATTCACTATATCTCGAAAAAATGTCTGACCAATTTTTTCATTTTTTCTCAAAAGGTGTCAAAAAAATGATTGCCCGGAAAGTACTGAATGTTTGGCGTCGATATCTGCATTAGTTATTGAGATATCCTAATATTCTAAGGGGGGGGCTAAAAATGAGCCCCCCGTGACTCGCGGGTAACCCCTATTGTAACAGGGGGGCGGATTCCGCCCCCCCCTCATGTTTTGCGCTGATATCTCCGAACGGCTAGGAGCGACCATGGATGAATTTTGGGACTTTCCCATAGAATTGAATACCGAATTTGGAGTCCAAATTTTGAGTTCTTACCTGAACAGAGGCGGTTCCAGGGCAACAGTTTTGGGTAGGTTCGGTAGCGACTTTTGGCGATAATACGGAAATGCGACCTTCACGGGTTTTTCCTAACTGCCTCAAGTATGAAAGGTTACATCGGTTTTACGGTGATTGCAACAAGCTGGCAAATTAGTTTGATGTTAATGAAATATCGTAAAAATTGCATGTCAGAGGCGGTTTCAGGGGCTTGGAAAGGGGGGGGGGGTTTCCTAGGATGTATTCAATTGATTGGCGGGACGCCAATAGAGCGATCTAAGGGACATCTATAGCTATCAAGATGGTAAAAGATAGCTTCTGCTTCCATTATTTGGCATATTTTTACATATAAGAGTTTTTCAGAGCGTGTTC
>JAXIVJ010000531.1:2500-32500 GCA_036785665.1 Chirona hameri
GTAAAGAGTCGCGTTCTGCTTTAAATTACCTTAAAGTAGTTTTAAACTGATGTTTCGTCTTTGCCCGCAAACGCTATCGGAATACTCGGTGCAGCTGATTTCGGACCATATAACCTTGTAGTCGTGGCGCTTCGAACCCCAATCATCATCATCATCTCGAACCCCAATCATCATCATCATCATCGAACCCCAATATCATCATCATCATCGAACCCCAATCATCATCATCGAACCCCAATCATCATCATCATCTCGAACCCAATCATCATCATCATCGAACCCCAGTCATCATCATCGAACCCAGTCATCATCATCATCGAACCCCAGTCATTATCATCATCGAACCCAATCATCATCATCTCATCATCGAACCCCAATCATCATCATCATCGAACCCCAATCATCATCATCATCATCATCGAACCCCAATCATCATCATCGCACCCCAATCATCATCATCATCATCGAACCCCAATCATCATCATCATCGAACCCCAATCTTCCATCATCATCGAACCCCAATAATCATCATCATCGAACCCAATCATTATCATCATCGAACCCCAATCATCATCATCATCGAACCCCAATCATTATCATCATCGAACCCCAATCATCATATCATCGAACCCCAATCATCATCCATCATCATCATCGACCCCAATCATCATCATCATCGCACCCCAATCATCAATCATCATCATCGAACCCCAATCATCATCATCATCGAACCCCAATCATTATCATCATCGAACCCCAATCATCATCATCATCGAACCCCAATCATCATCATCATCATCGAACCCCAATCATCATCATCATCATCATCGAACCCCAATCATCATCATCGTCATCGAACCCAAATCATCATCATCATCGAACCCCAATCATCATCATCGTCATCGAACCCAAATCATCATCATCATCGAACCCAATCATCATCATCGTCATCGAACCCCAATCATCTTCATCATCGAACCCCAATCATCATCATAATCGAACCCCAATCATCATCTTGTATCAACGTCAGAGAAGAGTGTTGTTCCCGAAGACATCTCACAGCCTGTCTTCTGTCACCTTACAACCCGTCTCGTTTCGCCAGGCACACGCGCTGGACGTGCTGCACCATCACGACTATCAGCTGGCTGATGCTCTGACGTCACTGGTGCCTGATGGCGGCCCGGTACTGTGCCGGGATGAGTTGGAGGACTGGTCCGTCCACGAGACGGCGCTCTTCGAGGAGGCCATCACCCGGCACGGCAAGATGTTCGACCTGGTGCGACGCGAATATGTGAGTACGCTGGACAGATAGAGGGTAGAGACAAATGAGTGTTATGCATTGGAGGGGGTAGAGAGAATGGAGAGGTACCCGGAAAGTTTGGAACATTGGGATCGATTGGATGATGAAACAATGAGCTTGTTGATATGCGTCATTTAGTAAGTCGGGTATGAAGTACTTACCTTACGTGTACTGCATTGGTGACGGCCCGTTTCGTTCCAGCTTCCTTGGAAGACGAGCGCCCAGATCACCGAGTACTACTGCATGTGGAAGACGACTGACCGCTACGTCCGCCGCCGACGCGCCAAACACATCGCTCGCAGGCAGGCAGCGCAGGTGGCAGCATCGTCGCCTCGCGACGCGGCCAGTCCTCC
Organism: Chirona hameri; assembly: GCA_036785665.1. Taxonomy (NCBI): domain Eukaryota; kingdom Metazoa; phylum Arthropoda; class Thecostraca; order Balanomorpha; family Balanidae; genus Chirona; species Chirona hameri. The sequence goes on from JAXIVJ010000531.1 coordinate 4,154, forward strand.
TGGCGGCGCCACCGTCGCGCCGCAGGGTGGCGCTAGTAGCGCGCCGCCGTCCGGTCCGGCCAGCCCACCGGCTCCGTCTCCGGCTGCCCCTGCTGCGCCAGCGGCGACGGCCGGCGGCCGGCCGGGCCAGGCGAATGACGCGCTCACGCTGCTCAGTCCCATGCTGAACGCACTGGGCACGTCTGTGAGCATCGAGCCGGTGACGCCCGGGTCGCGGCGCTCGCCCGACCAGCGCGGGAAGGCGGGGGCGGCGGATAAGTTGTGTGGAGGGGTGCGGCTGAGTGGGGAGTGCAGTATCACGCCGGTACCTGTCAGTCGGTAGCCGCCGCGCGGACAGAGAGACTCAGAGGTGTGATCTGTGAGTGCCCGAGCTCAGTGTGGCTGGTTGGTTGTGTTTCGCGAGGCGCCGTAGACGGACAGTGGCAGCGACAGTGGCTGACGACAGTGGCCCGCGACAGTGGCTGTCTACAGTGACTGGTGACAGTGGCCGCCACAGTGGCGTCGGCAGCAGTGGTGGCCTGCGTTCCTGATGTACCAACGGTGGTCATGTGTGATGTGTACCAGCTGGATGTGACGGGGCCGCGAGGAGAGTGTCGCGGCGCGGGATCGCCACTGCTCGCCGAGTATTGCCCGGTACCCACGCAGACAGGTGAGCGGAGGCAGCGGCTGTGTTTTAGGAGGGACGGCCGGCTGGTGTGCAGAGCGGCAGCAGGAGCGTGTTCAGTTGGAGGGCCGGCCGGCTGTTTTGCAGAGAGGCAGCAGGAGCGTGTTCAGTTGGAAGGCCGGCCGGCTGGTGTGCAGAGCGGCAGCAGGAGCGTGTTCAGTTGAGCGCGTGATGGCGTGGACAGTGCCGAGGTCAGCGTGTCGGGGAGAAGTCATCCTTCCCAGGCGTCCGCGACGCTGTCTCCCTCCAGCCGCGAGAACGTGTAGGTTCCTCTTGAATCTGTGTTTTGTATCATGTCTGACTGCACAGCGCTCATTCTTTTGCAATAAATGAGACATTTTGCTAATATTTTGTGTTCTTTTACAAGCCTTCTTCCATCCGAAACTGCATAAGACTAACTGTCTCCCAGTGATTGTACCCAGTTCATATATTGCACCGTCACTCGTTACACGACGTACCTTAGCCCGATGAAATGGTAACCTCTCATATTCGTTTTTTGCTGAACAGAAGCCAGCATATATCGCTCTGAACTCTTTAAAGGTTGGCAGTCTGAAGAATGGGTCTGACAGTTCTCCAGCATTGAACTTCTCGCATCAGACCTGTCTGTGCTTCACGAGCCAGTAACCCCTTGAAAACATTTAAGGAAACAGTTGAGCCGTTGTGGTTATCAGTCGTTCTGTGTTGCAATGCTTCATCGATATTAATAGATTTAATTGTTGCATTTAAATCCGACAATTTGTTTCCTTTTAACCAGCATACTCAGGAAAAACGTCTATGTAACAAATGTATTTGCCGCGGAGAATACAAACATAACGCATTTTAACATTGTATACGGTCTCTGCGTATTAACAACGCTGTTCAGTATGTTCTTGATACCGAGTGACAGTTAGGGCCAGGTTTCATTTCTGCGAAATAATACTCCAGTCGGCTAGGCGCTTGCTCACAGGTTCCAAAACAAGTCTCAAAAATAGTCCCACTGACCTTCCCCACGGCCCAACAGTGGCATGTCCCGCGTTACAGTTCGGCACACATCCCTCCGCGCGCCAGGAGAGCTCCCCATATCGCTACAGCACGCAGACACCGCCGTGCTGCGCCCAGCGTGCCCGCTCACCAAGTGCGACAGCATGGACAACAATGAGCTAAACAAGTTTACCACAATCAGTCACAAGCATCGGCCTCGGCACTGTTTTGATTAGGTGGTCCACTCGCTAACACGTCATATAAAACTCCGCCCGCCCGCCCGCCCGCCCGCCCATCAGTGAAGTGCCTACGCCGGAAATGACTACGAGTACACAATTTATGGAATACCGTTGACGGCATGGATGCGGGTGGCACCCTACCGATGCAGCATGACGAGCGCTACGGATGCAGCATCGGTCGCTGCGGCAGTGCGATCAGCGATGCGATGCCTGCCAGACGTGCCAGACGTCTGGAGGCGACACAGCCATTCTCGGCACCGCCAGCGGTGTGGGTGGTGTGATAGGCTGGGTCCGGGATGCAAGGCTCGGGGGTAAATGTCGGTGGGGGTATTTTTGACCAATGTTTTGTGTTTTTGAGATGACGGTTTTACATTAACGAGACCAAAAAATAATTGGTAGATTTTACCAAAATGTATAATGGCAGCACAAATATGTCCGGCATCACTGACCCCTTAATAAACGCTGACTGGAGTATGGGAATGAAGGTCGCCGTTGTCCTAAAACTGAGCCATAAATAGGAAATCAAAACACCTCAGAGAAGCGAGAGAACAATGCGCAAAAACTCATTGAGCTAGTCGAGGCAAGAAATGACAGGAGCCAAGCAAACCGCAAAACCTCCCATCTCCGTAAGTCACCGGAAAATGACGATGCCCGAGGCAAAACATTTTCAAAACGATACTGCATCGAAAATCACGATGTCAAACTTTTCACGAAATGACCTCCCTTTATCCTTTTTTGAAACAACAGGAGCTTTTTTGGTTTGTGCAAATTCAAGTGGTGTGTTCCTTCAACTCAACAGCGCTGTTGTTAAAATGGCAATATCTGCCCTGCACGCGTTCAGGAGAGTGGTACTTCCTCCTGAATCTCGCGCTGTAAGCTGACGAAGGAATCTGCCAGCATCTGAGAGCCGTTTATCTCACAAATATCCGCGACTATTTTTGTCCGTTCCATGCCAAAATCGGCCCGGACAGAATTGTAAATTGAGTCCCCAAGAGCAATTAGCACCATTGAAAGTACCAACATTTCATTTTCATTCTTAGCACGGTCCGAAATGGAGGGACTGGTGGCTCATAGCCTCATCGCTCTACGGGGAATGCTAGCGAACACCCGATGACACGCTGTCTCGACTTAAACGGTCTTTTGAGATCAAATCGGGCTGAAAATATACTAAGCTGGCAGGGGACGGCAATGCTGTGGCGACAGTGCTGTCTGTCGTCACACTCAACTATTCTCTAGGAATGAACCGATGAAAGTGTATACGTCCGCTGCCAGCTGCTCGCAACAGGTGGCAACACTACAGTTTACAACATTAGATATACACCTTTGTGCTCATTTCCGCTACAATGTACAGCATATGTATGTCAATGTATGTGCTAGCATGTCGACATGACCTCATAGTATCAAAAATGCGCCGCTCGCCACCCGCACATCACCGGCAGAACACACATCTCACGATAGCAGCGGCCTGGACCACTCCCCCGGCTATAGGTGTAGACACATCTACGACTGCTCCCCACGCGCGCACACCGAACACAACACAACACAACCATCGCCGCCCGCGTCCGCCCGCGGCCCGTCAGTCGCGTTTGATTGCGATGCCAGCGCCTCTACCGGAGGCGACTAGTACCGAGTCTGCGCGTGGCTGCCGGCAGACGCCGAGCGCTGTGGGGCTAGCTTCTGGCCCGTGCCGTTCTGTCTGTGGTGCGGCTTTACGCACACGTAAACCGGCCGGTAGAGGACCACGGCGTCGCTGAGGTCTAGCGATCCGTCATAGACCTGGCCCAGCTGAAACTCCGGTCCAATGTAGGCACCTCCCTCCACGTGGTCGCAGCCGACCTCTGAAACGTACAGACAGATCCTGCTGGTGAGCGATAACATTCGGCTGGACAGTTACAGACAAAGAGCGGAGTGCGGTCACCAGTCAACACAATACAGTCCAGTCACAATCCGACCCAGAACCGTGCTGCTTTGGTGCCTCTCTGGGTATGGCTCCCTTCAACTTACCTTCAATGACTAGTGATCGAACAACTTGACAGAAATACATAACGACCAGGCTTGGGGTAAAAAAAAATTGTGGGGAAAAATATCTAAAAATTTATCACGGTCACTGATTGATAGGAGACTCGCCGTGTGGTGGCCTCGGGTCGTGTCGGGTCGTACCATGTGGTGGCCTCGGGTCGCGGTTCCGAGTGGTGGCCTCGGGTCGGGTGGCGGTGTCGTGTGGTGGCCTCGGGTCGGGTCGCGGTGTCGTGTGGTGGCCTCGGGTCGGGTCGTACCCTGTGGTGGCCTCGGGTCGGGTCGTAGCCTGTGGTGGCCTCGGGTCGGGTCGTACCCTGTGGTGGCCTCGGGTCGGGTCGTACCCTGTGGTGGCCTCGGGTCGGGTCGTACCCTGTGGTGGCCTCGGGTCGGGTCGTACCCTGTGGTGGCCTCGGGTCGGGTCGTAGCCTGTGGTGGCCTCGGGTCGGGTCGTACCCTGTGGTGGCCTCGGGTCGGGTCGTACCCTGTGGTGGCCTCGGGTCGGGTCGTACCCTGTGGTAGCCTCGGGTCGGGTCGTACCCTGTGGTAGCCTCGGGTCGGGTCGTACCCTGTGGTGTCCTCGGGTCGGGTCGCGGTGCCGTGTAGTGGCCTCGGGTCGGGTAGCGGTGCCGTGTAGTGGCCTCGGGTCGGGTCGCAGTGCCGTGTGGTGTCCTCGGGTCGGGTAGCGGTGCCGTGTAGTGGCCTCGGGTCGGGTCGCAGTGCCGTGTGGTGTCTTCGGGTCGGGTAGCGGTGCCGTGTAGTGTCCTCGGGTCGGGTCGCGGTGCCGTGTAGTGGCCTCGGGTCGGGTCGCAGTGCCGTGTGGTTGCCTCGGGTCGGGTCGCGGTACCCTGTGGTGTCCTCGGGTCGGGTAGCGGTGCCGTGTGGTGGCCTCGGGTCGGGTCGCGGTGCCGTGTGGTGGCCTCGGGTCGGGTCGCGGTGCCGTGTAGTGGTCTCGGGTCGGGTCGCGGTGCCGTGTAGTGGCCTCGGGTCGGGTAGCGGTGCCGTGTGGTGGCCTCGGGTCGGGTAGCGGTGCCGTGTAGTGGCCTCGGGTCGGGTAGCGGTGCCGTGTAGTGGCCTCGGGTCGGGTAGCGGTGCCGTGTAGTGGCCTCGGGTCGGGTCGCGGTGCCGTGTAGTGGCCTCGGGTCGGGTCGTGCCGTGTGGTGTCCTCGGGTCGGGTCGCGGTGCCGTGTGGTGGCCTCGGGTCGGGTAGCGGTGCCGTGTGGTGGCCTCGGGTCGGGTCGTACCCTGTGGTGGCCTCGGGTCGGGTAGCGGTGCCGTGTGGTGGCCTCGGGTCGGGTCGTACCCTGTGGTGGCCTCGGGTCGGGTCGCGGTGCCGTGTAGTGGCCTCGGGTCGGGTAGCGGTGCCGTGTAGTGGCCTCGGGTCGGGTCGTGGTGCCGTGTAGTGGCCTCGGGTCGGGTCGTGCCGTGTGGTGTCCTCGGGTCGGGTCGCGGTGCCGTGTGGTGGCCTCGGGTCGGGTCGCGGTGCCGTGTGGTGGCCTCGGGTCGGGTAGCGGTGCCGTGTGGTGGTCTCGGGTCGGGTCGCGGTGCCGTGTGGTGGCCTCGGGTCGGGTCGCGGTGCCGTGTAGTAGCCTCGGGTCGGGTAGCGGTGCCGTGTGGTGGCCTCGGGTCGGGTCGTACCCTGTGGTGGCCTCGGGTCGGGTAGCGGTGCCGTGTGGTGGCCTCGGGTGGGGTCGCGGTGCCGTGTAGTGGCCTCGGGTCGGGTCGCGGTGCCGTGTAGTGGCCTCGGGTCGGGTAGCGGTACCGTGTAGTGGCCTCGGGTCGGGTAGCGGTGCCGTGTGGTGGCCTCGGGTCGGGTCGCAGTGCCGTGTGGTGTCCTCGGGTCGGGTCGCGGTACCCTGTGGTGTCCTCGGGTCGGGTAGCGGTGCCGTGTGGTGGCCTCGGGTCGGGTAGCGGTGCCGTGTAGTGGCCTCGGGTCGGGTCGCGGTACCCTGTGGTGTCCTCGGGTCGGGTCGTACCCTGTGGTGGCCTCGGGTCGGGTAGCGGTGCCGTGTGGTGTCCTCGGGTCGGGTCGCGGTACCCTGTGGTGTCCTCGGGTCGGGTAGCGGTGCCGTGTGGTGGCCTCGGGTCGGGTAGCGGTGCCGTGTAGTGGCCTCGGGTCGGGTCGCGGTACCCTGTGGTGTCCTCGGGTCGGGTCGTACCCTGTGGTGTCCTCGGGTCGGGTAGCGGTGCCGTGTAGTGGCCTCGGGTCGGGTAGCGGTACCCTGTGGTGTCCTCGGGTCGGGTCGCGGTGCCGTGTAGTGGCCTCGGGTCGGGTCGCGGTGCCGTGTGGTGGCCTCGGGTCGGGTCGCGGTGCCGTGTAGTGGTCTCGGGTCGGGTCGCGGTGCCGTGTAGTGGCCTCGGGTCGGGTAGCGGTGCCGTGTAGTGGTCTCGGGTCGGGTCGCGGTGCCGTGTAGTGGCCTCGGGTCGGGTAGCGGTGCCGTGTGGTGGCCTCGGGTCGGGTAGCGGTGCCGTGTAGTGGCCTCGGGTCGGGTAGCGGTGCCGTGTAGTGTCCTCGGGTCGGGTAGCGGTGCCGTGTGGTGGCCTCGGGTCGGGTCGTGCCGTGTGGTAGCCTCGGGTCGGGTAGCGGTGCCGTGTAGTGGCCTCGGGTCGGGTCGTGCCGTGTGGTAGCCTCGGGTCGGGTAGCGGTGCCGTGTAGTGGCCTCGGGTCGGGTCGCGGTGCCGTGTAGTGGCCTCGGGTCGGGTCGTGCCGTGTGGTAGCCTCGGGTCGGGTAGCGGTGCCGTGTAGTGGCCTCGGGTCGGATCGCGGTGCCGTGTAGTGGCCTCGGGTCGGGTAGCGGTGCCGTGTAGTGGCCTCGGGTCGGGTCGCGGTGCCGTGTGGTGTCCTCGGGTCGGGTAGCGGTGCCGTGTAGTGGCCTCGGGTCGGGTCGTGCCGTGTGGTAGCCTCGGGTCGGGTAGCGGTGCCGTGTAGTGGCCTCGGGTCGGGTCGCGGTGCCGTGTAGTGGCCTCGGGTCGGGTCGTGCCGTGTGGTGTCCTCGGGTCGGGTCGCGGTGCCGTGTGGTGGCCTCGGGTCGGGTCGTACCCTGTGGTGGCCTCGGGTCGGGTAGCGGTGCCGTGTGGTGGCCTCGGGTCGGGTCGCGGTGCCGTGTAGTGGCCTCGGGTCGGGTAGCGGTGCCGTGTGGTGGCCTCGGGTCGGGTCGTACCCTGTGGTGGCCTCGGGTCGGGTAGCGGTGCCGTGTAGTGGCCTCGGGTCGGGTCGCGGTGCCGTGTAGTGGCCTCGGGTCGGGTAGCGGTGCCGTGTGGTGGCCTCGGGTCGGGTAGCGGTGCCGTGTAGTGGCCTCGGGTCGGGTCGTGGTGCCGTGTAGTGGCCTCGGGTCGGGTCGTGCCGTGTGGTGTCCTCGGGTCGGGTCGCGGTGCCGTGTGGTGGCCTCGGGTCGGGTCGCGGTGCCGTGTGGTGGCCTCGGGTCGGGTCGCGGTGCCGTGTAGTGGCCTCGGGTCGGGTAGCGGTGCCGTGTGGTGGCCTCGGGTCGGGTCGCGGTGCCGTGTAGTGGCCTCGGGTCGGGTCGCGGTGCCGTGTAGTGGCCTCGGGTCGGGTAGCGGTACCGTGTAGTGGCCTCGGGTCGGGTCGCAGTGCCGTGTGGTGTCCTCGGGTCGGGTCGCGGTACCCTGTGGTGTCCTCGGGTCGGGTAGCGGTGCCGTGTGGTGGCCTCGGGTCGGGTAGCGGTGCCGTGTAGTGGCCTCGGGTCGGGTCGCGGTACCCTGTGGTGTCCTCGGGTCGGGTCGTACCCTGTGGTGGCCTCGGGTCGGGTAGCGGTGCCGTGTGGTGTCCTCGGGTCGGGTCGCGGTACCCTGTGGTGTCCTCGGGTCGGGTAGCGGTGCCGTGTGGTGGTCTCGGGTCGGGTCGCGGTGCCGTGTGGTGGCCTCGGGTCGGGTAGCGGTGCCGTGTAGTGGCCTCGGGTCGGGTCGTACCCTGTGGTGGCCTCGGGTCGGGTCGTACCCTGTGGTGGCCTCGGGTCGGGTAGCGGTGCCGTGTGGTGGCCTCGGGTCGGGTCGCGGTGCCGTGTAGTGGCCTCGGGTCGGGTAGCGGTGCCGTGTGGTGGCCTCGGGTCGGGTCGTACCCTGTGGTGGCCTCGGGTCGGGTAGCGGTGCCGTGTGGTGGCCTCGGGTCGGGTCGCGGTGCCGTGTAGTGGCCTCGGGTCGGGTAGCGGTGCCGTGTGGTGGCCTCGGGTCGGGTCGTACCCTGTGGTGGCCTCGGGTCGGGTAGCGGTGCCGTGTAGTGGCCTCGGGTCGGGTCGCGGTGCCGTGTAGTGGCCTCGGGTCGGGTAGCGGTGCCGTGTGGTGGCCTCGGGTCGGGTAGCGGTGCCGTGTAGTGGCCTCGGGTCGGGTCGTTACTGTGGTGGCCTCGGGTCGGGTAGCGGTGCCGTGTGGTGGCCTCGGGTCGGGTAGCGGTGCCGTGTGGTGGCCTCGGGTCGGGTAGCGGTGCCGTGTAGTGGCCTCGGGTCGGGTCGTACCCTGTGGTGGCCTTGGGTCGGGTAGCGGTGCCGTGTGGTGTCCTCGGGTCGGGTCGTACCCTGTGGTGGCCTCGGGTCGGGTGGCGGTGCCGTGTGGTGGCCTCGGGTCGGGTCGTACCCTGTGGTGGCCTCGGGTCGGGTAGCGGTGCCGTGTGGTGGCCTCGGGTCGGGTCGCGGTGCCGTGTAGTGGCCTCGGGTCGGGTAGCGGTGCCGTGTGGTGGCCTCGGGTCGGGTCGTACCCTGTGGTGGCCTCGGGTCGGGTAGCGGTGCCGTGTGGTGGCCTCGGGTCGGGTCGCGGTGCCGTGTAGTGGCCTCGGGTCGGGTAGCGGTGCCGTGTGGTGGCCTCGGGTCGGGTAGCGGTGCCGTGTGGTGGCCTCGGGTCGGGTAGCGGTGCCGTGTGGTGGCCTCGGGTCGGGTAGCGGTGCCGTGTAGTGGCCTCGGGTCGGGTCGCGGTGCCGTGTAGTGGCCTCGGGTCGGGTAGCGGTGCCGTGTGGTGGCCTCGGGTCGGGTAGCGGTGCCGTGTGGTGGCCTCGGGTCGGGTCGCGATGCCGTGTAGTGGTCTCGGGTCGGGTCGCGGTGCCGTGTAGTGGTCTCGGGTCGGGTCGCGGTGCCGTGTAGTGGCCTCGGGTCGGGTAGCGGTGCCGTGTTGTGTCCTCGGGTCGGGTAGCGGTGCCGTGTAGTGGTCTCGGGTCGGGTCGCGGTGCCGTGTGGTGTCCTTGGGTCGGGTAGCGGTGCCGTGTAGTGGCCTCGGGTCGGGTCGCGGTGCCGTGTGGTGGCCTCGGGTCGGGTAGCGGTGCCGTGTAGTGGCCTCGGGTCGGGTAGCGGTGCCGTGTGGTGGCCTCGGGTCGGGTAGCGGTGCCGTGTAGTGGCCTCGGGTCGGATAGCGGTGCCGTGTGGTGGCCTCGGGTCGGGTAGCGGTGCCGTGTAGTGGCCTCGGGTCGGGTCGCAGTGCCGTGTGGTGGCCTCGGATCGGGTCGCGGTGCCGTGTAGTGGCCTCGGGTCGGGTCGCGGTGCCGTGTGGTGTCCGGGCGCGGGGAGAGGGACATGCTGAGGCCCAGAGCCGAGGTGTAAGAAAGCGCGAATGTGCTTACTGTTTATGACCGATAAATATAGTCATTCGGTTTGTCAGCGTTTGCGGGTTTTAGATGGTAGCGCACCAGCGGGCACGCCTACTGTACACCTGGACAGCATTTACCGAAACAGCAATAGCACACATGTCTACTTATATTCCTCTCCCTAGATGGCATTAGTAGTAAACGCCTGAAGATGATCGTCGAAACTTCAACGAGGAAAATGAACTACGTGGGCGAACAGCTCAACTGGGGATCTCATTTTCAATAGGCTGACCCGTTTATCATACCCGCTTCCAAGTTGCCTCTCAAGAGAAATCAATGGGTTAACTGACTAAACAGGTCGAGGGGTTGACGGGTCGATGGTCCAACGGGCTAGCGGGTCGAGTTTGATACAAAACACGTTAATGGGTTAACGGGTTGACGGACGAACGGGTTAGCGGGTCGAGTTTGATACCAAAAACGTTAATGGGTTGACAGACGAACGGGTCGATCGTTCCTCTGGTACAGTGATTCTCAACTAGGGGGGTAATTACCTCACTTGGGGTAATGGAGCCTTTGGGCGGGTAATGACTCTTAGGCTAACAGCGACAGCACACATGTCTACTTATATTCCTCTCCCTAGATGGCATTAGTAGTAAACGCCTGACGTTATGCTGTACCGCATAGCTTGAAGCCGAGAACTGTGATTTGCGCAATGCGGAGGGGTAACCGGTCATTCCAGTTACCAAAAGGGTTAACGGACGGGTCGCGGTGCCGTGTGGTGTAGTTCTCAACGGAAACCATACCCTTTCCGTGGAGAACTACTGCTGTAGTATGATACTAAGCAGCCAGTGAATCAATTAAAGGAAATAGTTCACCTTCAACATGGGTTTTGAACTGAAATAGCAGTTTTGTAGCCCGTGTTGAGAAATCCTTATCTGGAACTTGTATTGGCTGAAAAGACTCTCCAGCCGAAGATATTTGACTTTTTGGCGAAGGAATACGGCGCATATATGATGTACCGTACCGTCTGAAAGTGCCAGCACTGCCATGGAGCATGCGCAGACCAATAATGCACACCATAACATTAATAATTTACGACCTTCTGTCCTGAATTGGCGCGATGTAGGACCATTTTTAAAAAGAAAAAAAGAAACTGTATTACAAAATATAATAAAATCGTGTTCTGAAAAATTTCCCTTAGGTGAACTATTTCCTTTAAATGAAAATAGCATACATAAATTCAATCCAGCGCGCTTCAAAACGAATGTGGCCGAACAAATTTGTTGCAGTGTAAAGGCATATTAAGTTACGTAACACATATTCAGGAAAAGTAAGGTGAGATGACCTTTCCGTCTCCACATTCACCGGAGGAGTGGCGAGGCACATACACTGTAACCATGGCAACACGGCATGACAACATGGCATACAAACGTATAATTCATTGGTTGAACACACAGGGGCGTGGGAACTACTTTGAAGTTGGGAGGGAGGGGGCGAACTTTTTGGCAATACTGCGGTGAAAAATTAAGACTGAAGAGAAGCTATGTGTACCGCTATTTTCCATACCCAATGCTGCTTATTGCCAATAGTATGTCATATATTTAAGGAAATGGGTATCAATATCATATAAAGAAGTGGGTCGCCTAACAAGAAAGAAAAAAACCTAGAGAATAGCTGGTAAACATGAAGAAGGAGCGACACTGGTACTAGGGTCACACAAAAGTCGGAGAAGCGGAACTGGAGCTTTCGTCGTGCCTGAATCTAGAACCGGCGTGCTTGACCTGAATCCCGAACCTGAGGTAGCTGGTTAGGTGATGTGCCGGGCTCGCACCAAGTTGACCATGGCACAATTGACCATAAGATATTAAAAACCACGCAACGTAGCGACAAGTGGAAGACGGTATTTGATAGCTCGAGACAATCTCTATCGAAAGTACTTAGGTCATTTTTAGGTCAAGTCAATATTGAGGTCACCAGAGGTCAAATTTTGGTTATACATGAGTGTCCTTGATAAAACCGTCTATATCTCGATAATTAAAAGAGCTAGTGACGCGCGAAAAAAAAAACGTTCGAAAGAAAATTGAACTTGCTGTAACCAAGATTCATCAGAATTGACCCAAGGTCAATAGTTAGGTCATCAGAAGCCATTGCATTTGAAACATTCTAAAAATTGCCGAATTGTTTTTTTAAGGAATAACGTTTGCCAGAAGCACGATAGAGTAAAACATATTTCACCATTGTATTTTTCTCGTCGAGACGCATCAAATGATACATTGGGTAACCTAGTTAGGTCATATACATACACAAAATTGGCCTGACATTAGCTCAAGGTCAGATCAAGGTCAACTCTTGCATTAATTGATTCATCTCGACAAGCTGTATACAATGGTGAAAACCCCATTGCTCTACCTTGATTTGGTAAAGAGTTATTGAAGAAAAATCATACGTGACCTGGGGGTCACATGAGTTGACCTCGTAGAGGTAAAGGAACAGAAATGTGACATAGGGCATTTGGCACAAGAGTGGTGGATCTGGTGAAAATTGGTCAAATTTAGCCATTTCCTATGGATGTATACGTGTTTTTATTTTTTACCCATTGACTCATAATGGGGAGGTTACGAAATCGACCTGACCTTAGGTCACCGATATTAAAAATGAGATAAACGAATTGTAGGTACTTATCACCTGATGACATCATGTGAGTTTCAAACCGTTTGGTTATAATCACTTTGGCTGTAGCACGACCGCGACCTTCTTGGAGGTAGAGTAACTTGACTTGACCTGGTGACCTGAGCTGAGATGACCCGAGGTAAAAAAAAAGTTCACACCGTGTGGATAATTAATCCACCAACAGCTGTGCCAAATTTCGCGGCGCTGCGCGCCGCCGTTAACACTCCGGCGACAAAGCCCTTGTTCTTACACAGAGTCGAGTGATCGTGTAAAAAGTTTCCCCCCTCCCGCTCCAAAGTTGGGGGGACGAGATGCCCCCACTGCCCCCACGGTTCCCACGTCCCTGGACGCTCGAACGACCGAGGTCAGACCACCATGTGACCATAACTCATAACTCACTCCTGTTCACTGATCCGACAGAGCCACCGATTCGACTGCCATTCTCGCCCTACCAACAGTGCACGGTCAGTGCACGTGACGCCATTCATTCATGCACTGGTCGGATCAATGACGGGCTCGTATGAGTTATAGATGATGCACGTCGGAATATAATTGATCTACGACGTGAGAGACGGGTAATTTAGACATTGAGCTGTCCATTGGCGAAATCTGGTACTTCCCGGGCGTGTTGGCGCTTTTTGGCATTCTTTAACTACAGTAACCGTGTTCACTGTTCACTGTCCAATAGCTGTGACACACCGTTCACTGTCCAACAGCTGACATACCTTCCACTGTCCAACAGCTGACATACCTTCCACTGTCCAACAGCTGACATACCTTCCACTGTCCAACAGCTGACATACCTTCCACTGTCCAACAGCTGATATCCCCTCCACTGTACAACAGCTGACATACCTTCCACTGTCCAACGGCTGACATACCTTCCATTGTCCAACAGCTGACATACCGTCCATTGTCCAACAGCTGACATACCTTCCACTGTTCAACAGCTGACATACCTTCCATTGTCCAACAGCTGACATTCCGTCCATTGTCCAACAGCTGACATACCGTCCATTGTCCAACAGCTGGCATACCTTCCACTGTCCAACAGCTGACATACCTTCCATTGTCCAACAGCTGACATACCTTCCACTGTCCAACAGCTGACATACCTTCCATTGTCCAACAGCTGGCATACCTTCCACTGTCCAACAGCTGACATACCTTCCACTGTCCAACAGCTGACATACCTTCCACTGTCCAACAGCTGACATACCTTCCACTGTCCAACAGCTGACATACCTTCCACTGTCCAACAGCTGACATACCTTTCACTGTCCAACAGCTGACATAACGTCCACTGTCCAACAGTTGACATACCGTCCATTGTCCAACAGCTGACATACCTTCCACTGTCCAACAGCTGACATAACGTCCACTGTCCAACAGCTGACATACCTTCCACTGTTCAACAGTTGACATAACGTCTACTGTTGTACAACACCAGACAGTAGACATACCGTCCATATTCCAACAGCTGACATGCTGTGTCCACTGTCCAACAGCTGACATGCTGTGTCCACTGTCCAGCACCAGACATACCTTCCACTGAAGCCTAGCAGCTGGGCTGGGCGCAGCCTACGTACCGTAATGTATGCTGGGCTGCTGGTTGGAGTTTGGAATCCGGAATGGTACTGTCGCGATGGTAATGGGGAAGTGCATATGCAGATCGTCTCCTGACCTCTCCAGCTCCAGGTTTACCTGGGAAGGCGCACCACCGTTACCATGGTGACACAGCAAAGTTCAGCCAGTACAGCACAGCCCATACAACACCGCACACGACACCGCACACCACAGCATAATGTAATGCAAGACACAGGAAAAACAGCATGTCGGACTTAACACTGCAGGGTGGCACATTTCACAACATAACAGGACACTATTAAAAGTGCAGGCCCTCCGCAGTCTTAGACGGTGGTTCTCCACGGTCCCAGCCAGCAGCTCTCCGCAGTCCCAGCCAGCAGCTCTCCACAGTTCCAGCCCTTGGCGGTCTGAGGGCCCTAAGTCGGCTCGAGGGGCCCCAGTGGAATTGATGGGCACTTAGTCAACCCGAGGACCATTGGTCGGACTGAGTCACCTTGAGGGGCCCTGAGTCGGCCTGGAAGGGCCTCAGTCGGCCTGGAAGGGCCTCAGTCGGCCTAAAGGGCCCTCGGTCGGATTGAGGGGCCCTTAGTCGGCTTGAGGGGCCCCTGTTCGGTCTGAGGGTGGCCTCGGTTGGTTTGAGGGGCCCTCGATCGGCCTGAGGAGCCCTGAGTCGGCTTGAGGGGTCCTAGTGGAATTGAGGGTCCATTAGTCGACCCAATGGCCCTTGGTCGGACTGAGGGGGCCTCAGTCGGCTTGAGGGGGCCCTGGGGTGTCCTGATAGGGTCATCGGTCGGCCTGGGACCCTTGGTTGGTTTAAGGGGGCCCTTGGTCGGCCTGAGGAGGCCCTCGGTCATTATCACACAATGTTTATAAAACAACTTATTAAAACAACAACAAGACAAAATGAAAGAACTAATCATACGATATGGCAGTACGATATGGCAGTACGATATGGCAGTACGATATGGCAGTACGATATGGCAGTACGATATGGCAGTACGATATGGCAGCAGTACGATATGGCAGCAGATATGGCAGCTACACAAATAACGCAGAACGGTGCATCAAAGGTCCCTCGGGGTCGGCTTTAGGGTCCCTCGGGGTCGGCTTTAGGGTCCCTTTGTCGGCTTGAAGGGGCCCTTCTTCGACCTGAGGGGCCCTCGGTCGGTTTGAGGGGACCACAGTCGGCCTGAGAGGCCCTCGCTCGGCCTCACGGGCCCTCGCTCGGCCTCACGGGCCCCCAGTGGAATTGATGGGCCCTTAGTCGACCTGAGGACCCTTGGTCGGACTGACTGAGCCTCAGTCAGCTGGAGGGAGCCCTCGGGTGTCCTGCTAGGGCCCTAGGTCGGCCTGGGGGTCATCGGTTGGTTTGAGGAGGCTCTTGGTCGGCCTGAGGAGGCCCTCGGTCGGCCTGAAGGGGCCCTCGGCCGGCTTGAGGGGGCTCTTGTTCGGCCTGAATGGCCTTCGGTCGGCCTGAGGGTGTCCTCGGTCAGCTTGAGGGGCCTTCGGTCGCCCTGAAGATGCACTTGTTCATCCTGATGGGGGGCCCTCAGTCGTTCTGAGGAAGCCCTCAGTCGGCCTAAGGGGCCCTTGGCCGACCAGAGGAGCTTTCGGTCGGCCTGAGAGACCCTCAGTTGGCTTGAAGGGCCCTTCTTCGGTCCGAAGGAGCTTCTGTCGGCACGAGGGGCCCTCGGTTGTTCCGAGGGGCCCTTGGTCACCCTGACGGGCCCTCGGTCGGCATAATGGGCCCTCGGTCGGCCTGAAGAGCCCCAGTAGTTGTGAAGGGCCCTCAGGCGGCATGGGGCCCTCAATCGGCTTGAGGGTCCCTGGTCGGTGTGAAGGGACTCTCCGTAGGCCTTAGAGGGTCATCGGACAGTGTTAGAGGACTTTCGGCCAGTGTGAGCAGGTAGGGTGAGTCTGGTAGGATATTTCCAGGCCTGGCAGGGCTTTTCCGGGCCGGTCTGAGACGGCCCTCACTGGTCTGAGACGATATGTTCTTGGCCAGAGCATTCGGTCGGTCTGCGAGTGCCCTCAGCCTTTCTGAGAGTGATAGGCGCTTCCTACACTTGATAAGGTCCTATGTCGGTCTGAGAAGGATCTTGCCAGGCCTGAGGCAGTGGCGTACCCAGAATTTACTCCAGGAGGGTGCAATTTTTATCAGGGGGCGCAAGGTACCTCCACCAAAAAAAACAAACTCACCGGATTTGGCCCACTATGTTTTTAGAGGGGCATATTTTCCACATCCCCCCCAAAAAAACATTTATTCCTTGACCTTGAAAGCTCTGTGAAAGATTGTATGACCTTGAAAGCTCTATTTCAGTCTAAGAGCCTCCTTTCCTAGCCTGAGAGAACCATATACTCCAGTCTAGGAGTGCCTTTCCAATGCCTGAGAGTGCCGTAGACTTGTCTAAAGAGGGCTATGGTCAGGCCTGAGAGGCCCTGTGCCAGTCTGGGAGGGCTATTGTTTATTCTGAGAGAGCCATCAGCCAAGATTACTTTACTAATACCCTCAGCCGGTCTGAGTAAGCCAATTGGCCGGTGTGAGGCGGGGCTGTGGAGTTAAATTACCAGTCGGAGTCGGCCGAAGTGGTAGTCAGAAGAAAAGTTATTGGCACAGCTGTTCGCCCGTCCATTACCCACCTCCTGTGACATTTGACCTCTGGTGATCTCAAGTATCAGGTAAGGTCACAAGGTAAAAATAACTGAAATACTTGTGATGGTTTGTCACAAGCTATCGCCGTTTTTCGCTTGCTGGAAATCATATAGAGAGTTGGCTAGAGGCAACTACTCACCCCTCCCCCGTCGTGCAGTTCGAAGTTGTCTTGGACCCCTGGCGCTGTGCGTGTCAAAATATCCGGGTGTGGACTGATTAAGCATTCTAAGGTCCGGCAGAACGCAGTTTGCAGAACAGCGGGAGCTATTGCAACAATTCGATCTTTTATCGGATAAACCTCTTAAAGGGAATGTTTCGCCTTTCTGAAAGTTGTCAAACATACGCTGGTTGTAGTCGAAAATACAAAGTAAGTGCTGCTGAAAACGATGGCGATATTTTTATCTCGAAAAGTCACTTAACTTTATACAAATTAAGTTTTAAATTTTGGATGATGACGTAATTATTGAGCTATAGACCGCCACTAATTGGCTGACAAAGTGGGATTGGCTGGCAAAGTGGCTGTCAGCCAATCAGAGGCGGTATTAGCCTAGACCCCATTTTACAAATGATAACATTAAATTGCATAAAAACGACTAAGTTTTGGGGAAAATTACCTTAGTATTTTCGATATTTAAATAACGGCCAAAGATAATGGCTATCTCAGTTCAAAACCAATACAAAGGTGAAACATTCCCTTTAAGATTTTATGGGGGAGCCTTAAATTATTCTTCCCATCCCGGTGGCGGACCCAGATGGAAAGTGGTGCCACGGGACCATGAGGGGCTATGGTCCAAGGGAGAGGCCCCACTCTTGAGCCTCGAAAAGGCTCATAACTGGGTATCTATTAGGGCTCATTTTGACAAGAAGAGGCCCATTACGATCCATAGAGACCCATTTCAGCCTTAAGAGGCCCCATTTTGACTACTGAGTACTTGTTTGGTTAGGGCCCGCAAGGTAGAGGGGCCTACCAAGGTCTTAGGAGAGGCCTTCTTTTGCTGCGTGGTGTCCTTCATAACTGAATCCTGGATCCGCCACTGGCACCACTGGTACCGCACCTAGAATATGCAGTTCGAAATCGTGTCAGCCAAGCGAAACATGGGGCTCTGTATCAAAGGCCCCAAAATGTGTCACCAGGGGGCCATAACGCGCCAGGGGGCCCATACAACTGGCCGCGGGTACTACCTTGGCGAAATCATGGATACGCCTATGTCCACAGTCCCAGCCAGCGGCTCTCCACAGTCTCAGCCAGCGTCTCTCCACAGTCTCAGCCAGCAGCTCTCCACAGTCCCATCCAGCGACTCTCCACAGTACCAGCCAGCGTCTCTCCACAGTCCCATCCAGCAGCTCTCCACAGTCCCATCCAGCGGCTCTCTGCCGTCTCAGCCAGCAGCTCTCCACAGTCCCAGCCACCGTCTCTCCACAGTCCCATCCAGCAGCTCTCCACAGTCCCATCCAGCGGCTCTCTGCCGTCTCAGCCAGCAGCTCTCCACAGTCCCAGCCACAGTCTCAGCCATCAGCTCTCCACAGTCCCATCCAGCAGCTCTCTGCAGTCCCATCCAGCAGCTCTCCACATTCCCAGCCAGCGTCTCTCCACAGTCTCAGCCAGCGGCTCTCCACAGTCCCAGCCAGCAGCTCTCCACAGTCTCAGCCAGCGGCTCTCCACAGTCCCATCCAGCAGCTCTCCACAGTCCCATCCAGCGGCTCTCCACAGTCCCAGCCAGCAGCTCTCCACAGTCCCAGCCAGCGTCTCTCCACAGTCTCAGCCAGCGGCTCTCCACAGTCCCAGCCAGCAGCTCACCACAGTCTCAGCCAGCGGTTCTCCACAGTCCCATCCAGCAGCTCTCCACAGTCCCATCCAGCGGCTCTCTGCAGTCCCAGCCAGCGGCTCTCCACAGTCCCAGCCAGCGGCTCTCTGCAGTCCCAGCCAGCGGCTCTCTGCAGTCTCAGCCAGCAGCTCTCCACAGTCCCAGCCAGCAGCTCTCCACAGTACCATCCAGCGTCTCTCCACAGTCCCAGCCAGCAGCTATCCACAGTCCCAGCCAGCGGCTCTCCACAGTCCCAGCCAGCGTCTCTCCACAGTCCCAGCCAGCAGCTCTCCACAGTCCCATCCAGCAGCTCTCTGCAGTCCCAGCCAGCGACTTTCTGCAGTTCCAGCCAGCGGCTCTCCACAGTCCCATCCAGCAGCTCTCCACAGTCCCATCCAGCGGCTCTCCACAATCCCAGCCAGCAGCTCTCCACAGTCCCAGCCAGCGTCTCTCCACAGTCTCAGCCAGCGGCTCTCCACAGTCCCAGCCAGCAGCTCACCACAGTCTCAGCCAGCGGCTCTCCACAGTCCCATCCAGCAGCTCTCCACAGTCACATCCAGCGGCTCTCTGCAGTCCCAGCCAGCGGCTCTCCACAGTCCCAGCCAGCGGCTCTCTGCAGTCCCAGCCAGCGGCTCTCTGCAGTCTCAGCCAGCAGCTCTCCACAGTCCCAGCCAGCAGCTCTCCACAGTACCATCCAGCGTCTCTCCACAGTCCCAGCCAGCGGCTCTCCACAGTCCCAGCCAGCGTCTCTCCACAGTCCCAGCCAGCAGCTCTCCACAGTCCCAGCCAGCAGCTCTCCACAGTCCCAGCCAGCGTATCTCCACAGTCTCAGCCAGTGGCTCTCCACAGTCCCAGCCAGCAGCTCTCCACAGTCCCATCCAGCGGATCTCCATAGTCCCAGCCTGCGTCTCTCCACAGTCTCAGCCAGCAGCTCTCTTTAGTCCCATCCAGCGGATCTCCACAGTCCCAGCCAGCGTCTCTCCACAGTCTCAGCCAGCGGCTCTCCACAGTCCCATCCAGCAGCTCTACAGTCCCATCCAGCGGCTCTCTGCAGTTCCAGCCAGCGGCTCTCCACAGTCCCAGCCAGCAGCTCTCCACAGTCTCAGCCAGCGTCTCTCCACAGTCCCATCCAGCAGCTCTCCACAGTCCCATCCAGCGGTTCTCTGCAGTTCCAGCCAGCGTCTCTCCACAGTCCCAGCCAGCGTCTCTCCACAGTCTCAGCCAGCAGCTCTCTGCAGTCCCATCCAGCAGCTCTCCACAGTCACAGTCAGCGGCTCTCCACAGTCTCAGCCAGCAGCGCTCTTTAGTCCCATCCAGCGGATCTCCACAGTCCCAGCCAGCGTCTTTCCACAGTCTCAGCCAGCAGCTCTCCACAGTCTCAGCCAGCAGCTCTCTTCAGTCCCATGCAGCGGCTCTCTGCAGTTCCAGCCAGCGGCTCTCTGCAGTTCCAGCCAGCGGCCCCCTGCAGTCCCAGCCAGCAGCTCTCTACAGTCCCAGCCAGCAGCTCTCCACAGTCCCAGCCAGCGGCTCTCCACAGTCCCATCCAGCGTCTCTCCACAGTCCCAGCCAGCGTCTCTCCACAGTCTCAGCCAGCAGCTCTCCACAGTCCCAGCCAGCGGCTCTCTGCAGTCCCAGCCAGCAGCTCTCCACAGTCCCAGCCAGCGGCTCTCCACAGTCCCATCCAGCAGCTCTCCACAGTCCCAGCCAGCGTCTCTCTGCAGTTCCAGTCAGTGTCTCTCCACAGTCCCATCCAGCAGCTCTCCACAGTCCCATCCAGCGGCTCTCCACAGTCCCATCCAGCGGCTCTCCACAGTCCCATCCAGTGTCTCTCCACAGTCCCATCCAGCAGCTCTCCACAGTCCCATCCAGCAGCTCTCCACAGTCCCATCCAGCGGCTCTCCACAGTCCCATCCAGTGTTTCTGCACAGTCCCATCCAGCAGCTCTCCACAGTCCCATCCAGCAGCTCTCCACAGTCCCAGCCAGCGGCTCTCTGCAGTCCCATCCAGCAGCTCACCACAGTCCCAGCCAGCGGCTCTCCACAGTCCCAGCCAGCGGCTCTCCACAGTCTCAGCCAGCGGCTCTCTGCAGTTACAGGCGGCGCGGCCGGAACTGCGAAGCGCCGTTTCCGGTACTGTCTCGGGTCAGCCCCTCAGGGAGCGACACAGCTGGCTCTCAGATCATTACAAGGCGGGACGCGACGCCGCCGCCGACCCGCCGCCCGGCCGCCACCGGGATCTCGGTCCAGAGGTGGTTCGCTGGGAGGCTGCCTCCCGCCTGGTAATCAGGCGAAAGGTAAGGGCTGACTGGTCAGTACAGACCGCCTGGTAATGGTCAGTACAGACCGCCTGGTAATGGTCAGTACAGACCGCCTGGTAATGGTCAGTACAGACCGTCTGGTAATGGTCCGTACATACCGCCTGGTAATGGTCAGTACAGACCACCTGGTAATGGTCAGTACAGACCGCCTGATAATGGTCAGTACAGACCGCCTGGTAATGGTCAGTACAGACCGCCTGGTAATGGTCAGTACAGACCGCCTGGTAATGGTCAGTACAGACCGCCTGGTAATGGTCAGTACAGACCGCCTGGTAATGGTCAGTACAGACCGCCTGGTAATGATCGGTACAGACCGCCTGGTAATGGTTGGTACATACCGCCTGATAATGGTCAGTACAGACTGTCTGGTAATGGTCAGTACAGACTGTCTGGTAATGGTTGGTACAGACCGCCTGGTAATGGTCAGTACAGACCGCCTGATAATGGTCAGTACAGACTGTCTGGTAATGGTCAGTACAGACCGCCTGGTAATAGTCAGTACAGACCGCCTGGTAATGGTCAGTGCAGACCGCCTGGTAATGGTCAGTACAGACCGCCTGGTAATGGTCGGTACAGACTGTCTGGTAATGGTCAGTACAGACTGTATGGTAATGGTTGGTACAGACCGCCTGGTAATGGTCAGTACAGACCGCCTGGTAATGGTCAGTACAGACCGCCTGGTAATGATCGGTACAGACCGCCTGATAATGGTCAGTACAGACCGCCTGGTAATGGTCAGTACAGACCACCTGATAATGGTCAGTACAGACTGTCTGGTAATGGTTGGTACAGACCGCCTGATAATGGTCAGTACAGACTGTCTGGTAATGGTCAGTACAGACCACCTGATAATGGTCAGTACAGACTGTCTGGTAATGGTCGGTACAGACCGCCTGGTAATGGTCAGTACAGACCGCCTGGTAACGGTTGGTACATACCGCCTGGTAATGGTCAGTACAGACCGCCTGGTAATGGTCAGTACAGACCGCCTGGTAATGGTCAGTACATACCGCCTGGTAATGGTCAGTACAGACTGTCTGGTAATGGTCAGTACATACCGCCTGGTAATAGTCAGTACAGACCGCCTGGTAATGGTCAGTACAGACCGCCTGGTAATGGTCAGTACAGACCGCCTGGTAATGGTCGGTACAGACTGTCTGGTAATGGTCAGTACAGACTGTCTGGTAATGGTTGGTACAGACCGCCTGATAATGGTCAGTACAGACTGTCTGGTAATGGTTGGTACAGACCGCCTGATAATGGTCAGTACAGACCGCCTGGTAATGGTCAGTACAGACCGCCTGGTAATGGTCAGTACAGACTGTCTGGTAATGGTTGGTACAGACCGCCTGGTAATGGTCAGTACAGACCGCCTGATAATGGTCAGTACAGACTGTCTGGTAATGGTTGGTACAGACCGCCTGGTAATGGTCCGTACAGACCACCTGGTAATGGTCAGTAAAGACCGCCTGGTAATGGTCGGTACAGACCGCCTGGTAATGGTCAGTACTGACCATTACCAGTCGCATGGTAATCGTCTGGTTATGGTAGCGTTTGGCACATGCTGCCTGGAAATGTTTAGCAGTTAGGACACGAATATCGACGGAAATGTAGTATCAGTCACCGCTGTCATCACTATCATGACGACCTACCACCACCTCACCACAACAATCACCAATGTCACCACCTTCACCACCACCACCACGTCACCAATGCCTTCACCACCACCACCAACCCTATCACCACCGCGGCGGCCCAGACATAATCCGGCCGAATCATGGTTGTGGCGGAGACGGCCATCGAAGAATAACAATCAGCCGCCGCATCTATATTGGAGACGATGCGGGCACAGCGGTGGCGGCGGCGGCGGCGGCGGCGGCGGCGGTGGTGGTGGTGGTGGTGGTGGTGGTGGTGGTGGTGGTGGTGGTGGTGGTGGTAGTGGTGGTGGTGACGGCGGTGGTGGTGGCAGTGACGGCGGTGGTGGTGGTGGTGACGGTGGTGGTGGTGGCGGCGGCGGCGGCGGTGGTGACGGTGGTGACGGTGGTGGTGGTGGTGGTGGTGGTGGTGGTGGTGGTGGTGGTGGTGGTGGTGGTGGTGGTAGTGGTGGTGGTGGTGGTGGTGGTGGTGACGGTGGTGGCGGCGGTGGTGGTGGTGGTGGTGGTGGTGGTGGTGGTGGTGGTGGTGGTGGTGGTGGTGGTGGTGGTGGTGGTGGTGGTGGTGGTGGTGGTGGTGGTGGTGGTGACGGCGGCGACAGGAGAATGGCCCGAAGCGGTGTCGTCAGAGTCGCCGGCCGGTGACAGTAGCACGACAAACGGCCCGTGCCAGGTCACCCCGCGGAGACGGAACTGGGCCGAGTTTGACCGTTAGACACCACCACAGCACTCGGCCTGTCACCAGGTAACGGATGGCTCGCGGTTCCAGCGGCCATTCCAGCGGCCGATAATCGTGACCTTTGAAATGGAGCGCTGGAACTTATTTATCGAAATGGGAGAAAAGGAGTGGGGTGCAGACAAGTCGATAGTACACAGAACAAATTGAAACTAACCTGCGAGTCACTGGGGGGGGGGGGGGGGGTAGCCACCCTTAGGAATATTGGGAATATCTCAACAACTAATGCATATATCGACGCTAAACTTTTAGAACCGCTCTGGGCATCATTTTACACCTTTTGTGCAAATAATAAAGCAATTTCGTCCGATTTTTTTTCTAAATATAATGAATTTAGTGACGTCACTAAACACGATTTTTACAGAAAAATCAGCTAAACTTTTCCAAGCCGTACAAGTGCTACATTTGAAGCAAAATGCAATCGAAAAACGGTAAAAGGTAGAAAATTGCAAGGGATACAAACCAGCTATCTCGAAATTTCGAAAATTGTGATTTTTAACCAGACATTTAAAAAAAAAATGCCCACAAATTCACATTTTTCAAAGATATAAAAAACGGAGTATATGTCAGATAACGACATATGGGCAACTACTATATCCAATTTCAAAACGATGTCATCTTTTTTGACTGACGGCATATAAAGGATGGGTAAATCATGACGTCATATTTTTTAATTGCGTTTGTTTTTTGTTCTTATTGACCAGATAGAGACAAATAAATACCAGCACTGTATTTGTTAGATAAAACTGATATAGAAACATGCTTTTTCATTTAGATTTATCAATTTCACATTTTGACCTTCAGTGACCTGAACTTGACCTGAACTTGACACAAACTTCATGTAAATGAAGTCAGATAGTAAAATGACTATCACTATCGAATTATACGCGTTAAAGCATCCATAAAACATGTGCTGCATGACTTTCGTAGATATTTTGTGTGTAGTGACCTTTTGTGGCCTGACCTTGACCTTGATATTTTCCAACAATCTCACTTTACCTCATGTGGGATATGTATCATACCTTTGACAGCACTTTGGGTGATCATAGGCGCAAGCGAAGGCCATGGATGGCAAGTATTGTCCATAAACTCAACTACCTCGATTTTGACGTTTGACTTGACCGTGACCTGACATGTGACCTTAATTTGAAATGTGTAAGTGTGCGTTAGGTTTATCTCATTGAGCGCTTTCGAATACCGCCTTGTGCGTCCCGCTGCGATCATTAGTTCTGAAGATACCAGGGTGGGCTAAACCCCCCTCCCAGTGAGTCGTGTTACAGAATATCCCCAGTGACTGCCGGGCTAACCAAAGCACGCTTTACGACGATTGCAGATTACCTATGTGGCTGGTAGGCCTGCAATCAAGGAGTGCTGACAGGTGAATATAAATATTTCAGAAGCGGAATTGGAAAGATTAGAAGTGAGAAATTAGAGTAAATCTTGTTAAACTTTTGTTGAAGTTTCTCGAGTTCCTTAGAAACTACATTTTACATTTTGCGAATGTTTTATTTGCATTTGAAATACCTGAAGTAAGATGTTTCTTGTGTTTAGCACATCCGTGATGTTATTAGGTACTTTAACTCTAAAACATTTGTGGCATTGCCCTTATACCTGTTATAAAGGATTGATCAATAGCAGGCGGCGTAAACAACATGATGAACAAGTTTATGCCTTCCGAGGAAAACCAGCATTCTACAAACCAAAGTAAATAGGTCACAAGCTTGCATGTTGGTAATGCCTTCCGAGGAAAACCAGCATTCTACAAACCAAAGTAAATAGGTCACAAGCTTGCATGTTGGTAATGCATGTAGTACTCTAATTTCTCACTTCTAATCTTTCCAATTCCGCTTCTGAAATATTTATATTCACCTGTCAGCACTCCTTGATTGCAGGCCTACCAGCCACATAGGTAATCTACATACATGCTACGCAGAACCTGAGGAAATGATATCAACTTCCGCAATGAATTTAAAACGAAAATGAAATAATATTCTTCGTCGGCTTATCTGACATTGCTGTATGTCATGCTGCATGATAAAGTCTGTTCATCTAATTACATGAACATATACATGGCGCTCTTCGTTGAAGTAAGATCTAACACATCGGGGCTGAGGCGGGATAGCAAGCAATGAATGCCCGACTCGGCATGACTCGATCGAAGCTATAGACCTAAGCTTATTCACCCGCCAGTTACTATGAGGTATTTTCCAAAACGCGAATTACTGTGGGGCTATCTTTCCCCCTCGGATCTCCGGAACTACTAGGCCGATCTTAAAAATGGAAATGTCATTCGATAGTTCTAGTATTTTTCGAAAGACACACATTTATATTGACCTCGGGGTCACCGCTGTCGTCACAGGTCAGGTCAGATACAAAATATTTGACCGTGCCATGAACGTCTGGGTGGATGTAATTGTAGCGCAAAATAACGATGTTAATCGCATAGGCAGTCAATAAATCGGTATGGATCGTGTGTCTGACACTTCTGAGTACCATTCTAACCTTTCGATGACCTTTTGTCAGGTCAAGGTCATCCAAGGTCACGAATAAAACTGCCGATTATGGTCATTAGGTGTTGTAATACATGTTTATGAGTTCGTTTTTCGTCTAGAGCACGACAATGGCATTATAACATTGTTTGTTCCATAGAAGTCGAAGTGGAAGGCAACATCGGAGCAGCATGGGTTGAGATCGATTTTTGTTTTTGAAAGGACATAAGTCGTTTTTTGTCATATTGACTTCAATTTAGTGCCAATGTTCACCGGGTAGGTCCAGGCACGTAACCAAGGGGGAGGGGGCGACAGGTGCCCCCCCCCCCCCCTCCCTCCCCTGGAGGCCAGAAGGGCCCTTATCGGCGCATGCAGCGCGCCTTAAAGGCCCGACGAGACCGCGCGAAGCGCGGTATAATGGGCTCTTTACCACGCGAAGCGTGGCCTTTAGAGAGTTTAGAGTACTTCAGAGGCTCTTTAGGGCTACCAGGGCCCTCTCTGAAAGACCAGAGGGCCCCTTGAACGTTTAAAAGAGTCATGTGCATGTCAAAGGGGCCCCTGGCCAGACCGAAAGGGCCCCTGAGCGGGTCAGAGGGCCCTCTGAACACGTCGAATGAGC
This sequence comes from Chirona hameri, assembly GCA_036785665.1. NCBI lineage: Eukaryota > Metazoa > Arthropoda > Thecostraca > Balanomorpha > Balanidae > Chirona > Chirona hameri. The sequence continues at coordinate 30,085 of JAXIVJ010000531.1, forward strand.
CCCTAGCCAGCACAGAGGGGCCCCTGCGCAGGTCGAGCGACCCCTGAGCATGTCGGCAGGGCGACAAAGCGGCCAGCACAGTCCCTTGCCAGGTCATAAGGGCCCCTGAGTAGGTTGGAGGGCCCCTGGACAGACCAGAGGGCCCCTGGGAAGTTAAAAGGGCCCCTGTGCTGGCCAGAGGGACCCCTGACCAGACCAAAAGGGCCCCTGAACATGCCGAACTGGCCCCTAGTCAGCACTGAGGGGCCCCAGGGCAGGTCGAAGGGCCCTCGGAGCATGTCGCAAGGCGACAAAGCACCCAGCGCAGTCCCTTGTCAGGTCAGAAGGGCCCCTTAGAAGGCTGGGGGGCCTCTGGAGAGACCAGAGGGCTCCTGGAAAGTTCAAAGGGCCCCTGTGCAGATCGGAGGGCCCCTGACCAGATCGAAAGGACCCCTGGGCGGGTAAGAAGGGCCCCTGAACATGCCGAATTGGCCCCTAGCCAGCACGGAGGGCCCCTGGGCAGGTCGGAGGGGCCCTTGAGGATGTCGACAGGGCGACAAAGCAGCCAGCGCAGTCCGACCAGAAGAAACGCTGGGCAGCTCGGAGGGGCTCCTGGCAGGTCAGAGGGGCCCTGGCTAGACCGAAAGGGTTCCTGGGCCGGTCGGAAGAGCCCTTGCACATGCCGGATGAGTTCCTAGGCAGACTGGAGGGGCCCCTGGGCAGGTCGGAGGGGCTCCTGAGCATGTCGGCAGGGCGACAAAGCGGCCAGTGCAGTCCCTGGCCAGGTCGGAAGGACCTCTGAACAGGCCGAATGGGCCCCTTGACACACAATAGGGGCTTCTTGGAAGGTCAGAGGAGTCCCTGGTCAGACCGGAAAGGCCAACAGCGCGTAGATATCCCAGATGAAGATGAAATACAAAGATAATTTACTCCACAAGACAAATATTAAAAGCGGAGCTTTCGGGTATATTGTAACACCCTACGTCGGGGTGTTACAATATACCCGGAAGCTCCGATTGTAATTGTTCTTGTAGAGTAAACCCTCTGTGTATTATACCTATATAGCACCCACTCCACAGCATGTCTTTTCGCTTCGCGGGACAACACCTTTTTCACCTGCCGAGGGGTGGTGCAGTCGGAGATATTTGAAACTCGATTATTTCCATGCAACGCCATAGACGTAATGTTAAAGCTTGACAGAATCCCATTCTATCTAGTGTAAACTGGATCGCTCAGGGGAGGGGAGGGGGGGGGGGGCATGGCCTCCGTGGCCTACGTCCCTGATTCAGTTCACGTAGTCATATAGCTTAAACACATAGGTTGAAGGATTTGAAGGAAAATTAAAGGTGATGATGATGATATATCGTGATTTAGAGTGGCGCCAGATCAGGATTGCCAGAGTCCGGAAATTAAGTTAGGGTAACATACAATTGCAATGTAATAGCTACCAGAAAACAAGACCCGTTTTCAGTAGCGAAATATTGATGTTTCAAAATTCTAGTCGTTCCTTGTTAAAGGGATTATACGGGTTTCCGTCCTGAAAGGAAATGCACTCTTTTGCACTTGTATGAGCTTTAAATACGTTTAAAACATATACTATGGACCTCAATGCTCATTTAGTCCATTATTTCAGCAATTATCAGCGTTAAGACTTTGTCGTTTTTCGAGACTTGTATCCGATAACGAGTATACTTGATCGGCATTACTGTCCATCACTTTCTTGTCTTAAAAATCTGCATCAAATTCGATGGTGCAGTAATCTGCGCGGCTGGGACAAAATAGCGGTTACGAACTCAGAAGCAAGCTGCCGCAAGAGGGTTTATTTACTGTTTACTATAGCACATTCACCATAAAAAGGTTACGTGACCGTGAAGAGAAAAATTGAAGATGGAGGCCAATTCCGCCACAGGACACTTCTCCCGAACGGCCACCCCAAATCAATATAAATGAATTGAATTAAGCTTACCTTTACATGAAGGAAAGCTCGAAATTGTGTGAAATTGGGTGAAACTACTATGTGAACATATCGCCTTGATGTAAACCACCTTGGCATATGTGATAATTATTGCGCTCTTTGCCATCTGGATGACGATTGTAGGAGGAGTTAATAAATTAAAGACGCTCCAAGCCTGGTAAGTAATGCCATGCGTTTTTTTTCTTCTCGTTTTTCATCAATTTTACGGCTTTGAATTATCTGCAAGCCCTACACTGGATCACAAAAATATTGTGCAATTCAATTCCTACGGGACTCTTTATTACTGCATACTGTTCGTTCGGGTTTTGTGTTTTTTTTGTGTGCTTTTTCCATGCGGCATTGAGCGTTCAGAATTTGGTGGTGGTGTATTAATTTTTTGGCATAAAAATTCATTAAAATATCGAACTTTATGGGAAAAACTAGGTAACTGCTGCTGTCGTTGGGAAAAACAAGTTTATTTGT